>RJWM01024971.1:0-29896 GCA_004363535.1 Dasyprocta punctata | reverse complement strand
CATTGTTTTATTACTTGATTTCAAATACTCTACGTATTACCTGACACATAAATTAGGTTAATCAATTTTAAAGCTATAAGAACAAGTCAATTAAAAAATGGGGGAGAGACTTGACTACATATCAGAGGCAAAGTGATTTAGGTGTCAGAGTTCAGGGTCTGTGACTTATAACAGGAGTTTTTCCCTTGTTGCTATGAACCTGTAAATATGAAGTAGTTTCTTACAGGCAATAGGAATTTAATAAACAGAGGTTCACTTTGCATCGATTTCTCTTTCTTTACCTTGACTTTCCTGTCATCTGCAGTGAATTCATCAAATTCCTGGCCCAGTTTGAAGCAAATCTCAGTATTTTTAAAGGTGCTTTCTGATCTAATGGTGAGCACATCTCCATTTATACTGATGATCATGTTGGGTTTGGCCATGCCAGCCACTTTCCTGGTGGCAAAGCCCACTCCTAGAGTTAGGAAAAGAAAAAAGAAAGTCAGGCTTGCATTTCTTCTCACATCTTTGTCAAAGTCAGAGCAATGTGTGTGCGTGCATCTGTGAGCATGTGTGGTAAGAGGAGAAAGATAACAGTAGCTTTCTTCAGGCCTCATTTAAGAGCTTCTGTGGATAAGTACATCATGAAAACATTTAAGGAAAACTTGATATGCAGTACAAAGCATGTAGGGTTATTCTTTAAACTTCCCCTTTTTTGTCCTCGATATAACTCCTCAGGAGACCATTGCTTATTTTTGGTAAGAATATGTACAGAGATTGTCTTCTGGTATATAGATAGTTTTTCCACTATCATTTTCTCTATGAGCCACTTGAGGCAAACTTGACCATTTCTTTCCTCCTGAGATATTAAAATGATATCTAAAGTTAGAGGCAGAATTTTGGGGCTAATATAGTCGTTCAGTTAAAATATTGTCTATTTTCAGTGTATAAAGATCACATTTCATAACAGTTACTGCCAAGTGTAGGTTTCTGAGCTTCTTTCCCAAATTACTGCATCGTGAAATAAAGATTTTGATTTCCCCAAGAAGAAAAAAAAATGTTTTCTACATTTATACCATATTAGAATGAGGACAGCATTCTCAGTGAATTACAGGAAATATTAAAGAGGAATGAGGTATCAAATGTGAAAACTTCACAATTTAAGAAATCAATGTCTCACTTTAGAATAGTTCGAAAACAAATATTTTGATTCTCAATCGTCTAAGTTGTGAACTCCTGACATCTTACAAGAGGAATATATTTTCTAGTGTAAGGTATGGGCACAACAATTTACAACCACACACAAACAATGGTAACTTGTCACTGCATGTGTTACACAGAATTTATGACAGTCGTAGACATGCTGAATTTTGTTGACATACATAAACCTAGGCTATTTGACTGAAGGTGACTAACAGTTAAAAATAGGGAAGAGCTGAGAGAGAAATTGAAAAAAAAAAAAAAAGCAATGCTGTAGCTCCGATTTAGCTTTCCGTTTGAAAAGTGACCACAATAGGAAGATAATGTATTGCTTCATATAGTCCCAGCTCTGTTATATGCAACAGTAATATCTGCAGCGGATCAGTGTGGACAATGGATACAACGTGAAGTGTGATTCCAGCATAGCTGAGTTTGGGAACCAGCGTACTCTGCTTTCTTAATTGATTGCCCACTCATCCTTCCTTAGAGCAGCCAGTTGCATTCAGAAGATAGTGTACGACTTTTAATTATCAGTCTTTGTTAATCAAATCTCACATTTCTCTAGCAGTATGTATTAACTGGTGTAGGAAATCACAACTAGTTGATATTCTGGAAATGTATGTCTTTCTCATGCTGAAATTCCTGATTTTCCTCTAAACAAGAAAACAATAGTTACAGATAAAGCCGGGCATGGTGGCACATGCCCTTAATCCCAGCACTTGGGAGGCTGAGGTAGGAGGACCCTGTCTTAAAAAATTAGGGCTGGGAGTTTGGCTTAGTGGCTTAAGCGCCTGCCTGGCAGGTGTGAGGTTGTGAGTTCTATCCCCAGTGCCACAAAAAAAAAAAAAAAAAGTAGTTACACATAAATAAAAAATATATGCTGTATAAATGAGAGGGATTATTTTGAGACTGAAGAAATTAAATCCTAAACTCTAACAAGATATTGTGTAAAATTCTCCCCAGTTTGCTAATCTTGGATCTGACTGTGTCATGTACGAGGGCTGGGGGAGAAAGGACTTTCAAAGTAGAAGCTAAAGGAGAAGTTATCTCTCCACCTTCATTGCTTTAGTGCTATGATTATCTGGCGTTCACAAAATAACACACTAACTGTGTTAACAGAGTCTAAAACATTGCAAACCTCTATTATATAAAAAAAAAAAGATAACATGTCCCATATGTAACATTCTCCTGACATATGCTACATATTTCATATTTAACATTACTCCTCAATCAATACTTTTTTGACTGAAAATCACATGGGAAATTATAGAAGTATTTAAACCCTTAAGGGATATGGTGTCTGAAATTAAGATTTTGTTTGCCATAGGACTATCACATATTTTAATGGATTGATAATGGGACAAGAAAAAAAGCCCTGTTAACATGCATTGACAAAAAAAAAAAAAAAAGCCAAAATGAGAAATACAGAGGCTTCATTTTTTGCATGCTACAAATAAAAATGCTTTTCATTCCAAGTTATTGTATGTTTTATAAGCTAAAGGGATGAAAAGAAAGCAGGGTGAAAAAGCCAAGCACAGCAATTAAAGTAAAATCTTACAATTAAAGTAAAATCTTGTCATTATATAGGTCATAACAATTCATTTAGACCCTTTTTTAATACTGGTTCACCTTTAAGAAGCATTAGTTGTACATTTGGTTTAGAAAATTTCCAGAAATAGATTCTCACCTGCACCTTCTGCAGCCTCTGTATAGAAAACAGCATTGTCATTTCTGGCCAATGCTTCTGGTGTGAAAATCCAGCTACAAGCCCTTTCCTCCCAGACGAAAACTTACAAACCCAGTCACCCCACAGCACATTTCCTTACCCACTTCTTTCATGTAATCATCAAAATTTTCACTGGAGACGAGTTTCCAGGTACCTACAAACGCGTCACACATTCTGTGAGCTTTTTAGGATTATTCTTTCAGGTGAGAAAGAGACTGCAGTTTCAGGAAGGTACTGTAACCCTCTTGAATCCAGATAACCCCCTTTTAAAGATACTCAGAACATGTGATCATAGGAGTAACCAATTGAGAAAGCTATCAGATCATTTCCTTCATTAGTAGCCGCTGTATTTTTTTCTTCTGAGTCATGTTTTTAATAGAAATTTCTCAACTTTGGTTCTCCCTGGCAAATGGTCATTGGACTTGGAGTGCAAATTATTTTTAACCACAAACAGAATATTTTAAACGTTCCTGATTTGACTGTTTCATGATCAGTGGTTTGAACTTCCTCCCATTATTTTCATGCATATGTATCCATTGTAGAGTGGGACAATTATCTTGGGATGAGCTTTGACCCCTATTGTTTGAGCACTTATTTTATTAATATTGTAATTATGTAGTTCATTTGAATAGAGGAACACAAAACTACCTTGGAGATCCTTAGATAATTGCAAAGAATTCTTAAGTAACTGTTTCTCTGGGCCAATACTGTTTCAGGAATTACCTGGCAATTAAAACAAAATGCATAATGCGTTTTAAAGTGCTTCAGATTTCTAACTTCAAATTCAGAATGCTTAATATAAATAAAAAATTTCATTCAATTCATATACCAGTAATCTAAACTATAGGTTTAATTGAAATATTGGTTTAATATCACCTCATCTATCTTTATATGTAGTATAAAATGCGTACCACATTTTGAAGTTAATATTATAATTAATGTGCAACATATAATGAAAAATTCTCAACTGACTATATTAAACAGACAATAGTTAAGATATGTTGAGTTAAGTGAAACACATTACTACAATTAGCCTGTTTCTTTTTTACTTTCTCAATGTGACTGCTAGCAATTTTTAGATTCCTTATATGATTCATATTTATTTCTCTTGGAAAAAAGTTTTTTGACACTAATATTCCTTTGTTTATTCAATGTGTGTGTCAAGTACTATGCTAGTCATGGAAGATTCAATAGTGAGCAAACCACACTAGTACTTGCTTGTTCTCAGGGAGCTTACATTCTAATACTAGAGAAGGTAATACTCAAAGAGACTAATCAATAAACCAGTTGCAGGTAGTGCCGTGTTTTGGAGCAAATGGAACAAAGTAATCTGGTACAAGGACTTCTGTGAAAGTTGACCACACTAGATGAGGCAGTTCAAGAAGGTGCATTGAAGGAGGTGGACAGCGGCTCTATCACCAAGTGAAGGAAAGACAACCATGGGAAAGAGCATTCTAGGCAAAGGGAACAGCAGGAATTGCTGGTTTGATTCCCTTTTCAAGACAACATGGTCAAGAAGAATACCTATTCCATGACAAATGTTTAGTTAGATGTTCCTGGTGAGCAAAGGTCAAAGTCTATTAAGACAAAAATGTCTGCTCAGGTTCATTTACTGTTAGAAACTAAATAATTAAATATTCAATAAAATATATGAAGGAATGATGATTAGGTAGACTAGTAAGAGTCTATCACTACTCATTAAAAAAAACTTCAACAATATTTCTGTGGGCCAGAACATCATCTTCCTATATCAGCATATTTGAGGCCTATCATTGAGAAAACAACATAGTTGAGATTTTTCTAGAAATAACCACAGCCTGCTTTAATGGTTTCATATGAGAAGAATAGTTGCAATCAGTAGAAAAGGGCCTTGGCAATTTAAATAGCACTGAAAGAATTAAGATGTGAGAAAGTTGTTGAGTCTAACTGAAGAAATTTCATGTTATCACTTGTGAAAAGTAACAAAGTAGATTTAGCAGAATTTCTTACCTGAATGGATGCTGTCCTTAGAAGCAGTTACATTTATATTCCAAATACATGGGCCATCCTGTAGAATAATAATATTCTTACTATGTATTAGACCATTGAATTATGTCTTCTGTAAGGCTAGAACTCTTTCAAGACAATAAGCTGTTCCAAAATTTAATGCAGGGGCCCATACTTCCATGTTCTGGAGTATAAACAAATACAATCAACTGCTTCATTCTTCCAGAAATTGTCATCTCAGTCCGTAAGACTTGCTGACATGGACAAGATGGAGTATTTTCACATCAGATTACTGACATTTCACCACAATGTTGATGGACTGCTATGTGAAAGAAGAAGTACAAAGCAAGGGGAAGCATGCTTTAAAAATTCAGTATTATACATTTTTAATATAATATTCTTTGAAGAATATCTTCCCTAACCATTAATGAAGACACTGAAATTAACTAAAACTTGAGTAGTTGTCCATTCTTTAAAACTAGTAGAAAGTATAATACTCACATTTTCAAATGTAGTTTAATTATAAAGTTCATACTGACAAATAATTTTCAAAAAAATCTTTTTTTTCCTCTCTATTCCCAAGGCACTGTGCTATGTGGGGCAATAGAATATAATGATAAGTAAGGCATGACTTCTGACCTCCTTGGATGATCCAACTTCCCATTTTAGTTACCAGTCCGAGATCAAAGTGAAATGCAAAGCCTCTTTTAAAGTGTTTTCTCTTAATAATCATTTTGAGTTGCTGCTCTACTCATTTTTTCACTTTTAGCATCTTATATTAGCACATAATGCATCTAAGAGAAACCATCATCCCATCCTATCTCACATTCCTCACTTTCATGCTCTATTCTTTGTCCCATTCATTTCTTAAAGATCCGAGCACCTCGCTCATTCATCAAAGAACTACATTAATGAACTAATTAATGAAAGGAATGAACTATGAGGTTAGGCTGCAAAATCATGCTTTACATTTGTGAATGTGTTTTAAACCAAGAAAATCACAGACTTCTGTGAATTTTAGAAAGATAAACAAGGTAGCCCTGGGAAGATTGGACTCTAAAGATGAGGGTGAGCAGATATAAATCTATTTAAGAGATGATGAGGACCTGAGCAAGGAAAATGGCAATGAAATGATGGAAAAGTAGTGGAAGAAGTTAACAAATTACACAGACAGGTTTTAGGATGCTGCTTCTTTTTGGAGGGGACTAATGTCCATAAATGTGGGGAATAGGAGACATGAAAAGAATTCCCACAGCATAGACTACTTTATTGATAAATGTTTAAATGCAGCAAAAATAAACGTGCACACCAGGTCAGGATGTTTCCCCAGAGTCATGGGAAAGGGTCTGTAAGGGAGAGAGCCTCTCTCTGCTTTGAGACATGGAGCTGGGCAGGGGCCCCCGTATGCTTAGCGCCGACAGGGGACGGGCACTCTCTGGCCTGGGCTGCTTGCCGCGCACTTTGCTCTCCTCTGGGCAGCTTCCACAGAATGCCTCCCTCTGACCTTTTCCCGTGTTTATTTCTTTCGGAGGAAATGAGAGTATTTTGTCTGACAGTTTTTAAGTTGAAGAGGAAACATACCTCACTCTGGGTAATAAAAACCAGAGACAAACCCACGATGGGTTTTCAGTGTGTGTTGGTAGTAGGTTAGGTAAGGGTTCATGCCCAGGATCCCCTATTATTTGAAGCAAAGTTCTCTTATGAAAGCATGCTTATTGCCTATGTTTTTGAGTTTGTTAGAAACCTTAAGAAGGAATTTATGCGTATTTTGACTCTCTCTTCCCATGAATTGGTGAGAACATTTAATATAAAAAATTGTTTTACATTTTCTATCCTAGATTTAAGAGGCAAAGTCAAAGGTAACCCTGTGTAAGTTTGCGTATCATTCACCATTTGTATTTTCCTTGACTGACAATGATCATGGGAGACTCTTGGACTTCAAAATAGTGACGGTTTTGAGAAGAGTGAGTAAGCTCTAGCAGGGAGGTGGCTAATTACAGACTTGAAGCCAGTTGTGTAACTTCTTCACTTGCCCTCTTACTCATAAAAGAGATTCTTTACACACAATACAGTGGGTGTAAGTAGGGACCATTGAAGAGCTGACAAGGCACTTTCCGAACATAAACTGTAGCCTGCTCTGCCTTATTTAATGAGGTAAACAAAATTATGAACTGCTGGTAGGCCAAAGTGGACAAGTCAACCAGAAAACTGAAAAAGGACTGTATAGGCAAACCAGTTAAGATGCCCTAAGATATTGCCAAGGAAGTATTGGGAGTATGGGGAAGAAACACACACACACATGCACACACACACACATTTGTTCTCTCCATTGATCTGTGTAACATTATTTGTCTTCTAATTCCTGGCTATGAGCTCTCTGGAAATCAGGCTGGGTCTTACCCATCACTGCATATCTCAGGTTTAGTATTATGCAGGACTCATGACAGTTCCATAGTTTTTCACTGAATTGGGGAAAAAATACATTGGATTAACTTAAATCATATTAAGACATAAATGGCAGACAGCATCATATTACTGGAAGTATTTGCATTACAAAGAATGATGCTGATTAACCCTCAAAATTGTGTGTGACAGAATGAAGGAAACATTTCAGTGGTAGAACAGTAAAACCAATGTGATACCCTGAAGCTGTAATAGTATGAAAACTACTGCTTGGGCTTATAAGAGTGTTTTCAATCCACAAGAATAAGGGCACCCTGTTTCTTCCAAACTTGTATTCATGATTTCATCTTTACTGATTTCAGCCCAGTTACCTTTTATGGCCTTTTAAAAATTGCACATATAGTGTGTAATTTAAATTACACAAATAGAGCTAAATCCAAAGAAGATATGTGGCTCCATATTTATTAAATGCCCAGTGTCAGTGATTGTGCTTATGTTCTGGTGCAAGAATGAATAAAAGAAGTAGGAGCAGATACACGAGGATCAATATGGTGTCATAAAGATTATAAATAAAGAACCATAGACTAACGATGTGGTTCAGTGATAGAATGCTTGCCTAGTATGCATGAGGCTCTGAGTTCCATCCCCAGTATCTCAAAAACAGCAAATCCACACGATACTATGAGACTAAGGTGCTCGCATAGCTTTGGGAAAGATCTCCCAAAGCCCAACATTCAAAATAAAGCAAAAGATTGCGTTGGACTACTGTGCAAAGTGAGGTGGGAGAGGTACCATTCTACCACACAGAACAACTCATGTGTGTGCCTAGAGGGAATCTAGAAGCCATCAGTAGTGGCAGAACTGCAACTAATATCCAGGTTTTCTAAATCTGTCATTCTTTCCATTAATCTGTGCAACTACTTCCAAAAATCTTAGAACCTTCAATTAATAAACAAAGTAGATTTTAGTCACAAGCTTTGTAAAGGTTTAATGTGGAACTAGGTTTAAGGAACATGAGATTTCAGTTCAGTTCTCCCTCAGAGACATGATCCTCCACTATCCAACAGCACCTTGTCCATCACGATTGTTTGTGATTGTTCCTGACTCCAGCCTATGAGCTTCTTGAAGATGAATTGTACCTCCAGAGTAGTTCTGTCAAACCATAGTCACAGTTTCTGATGTTGAAGTTGGGTGTGGTGGCACATACCTATAATCCCAGCACGTTGCGAGCCTGAGGCTGGGATTGCAGGCCAGAGCCCACTCTGGAGAATTTAGTGGCTTAGCAAGATCCTATCTCAAAATGAAAAACAAAACAAAACAAAACAAACAAAAAACAAATAAATGGCTGCTGGAAATGTAGCTCTGTGTGAAGCCCTGGATTAAATCTCCAGTACCACCAAAAGAAGAAGATGAAGAAGACAGGAAGAGGAGGAGAGCAACAAGAGAAGGAGCAAAAGGAAATAAAATAAAAAATATCTGAGAGTGAAGGAAAAAAGGAGCAAGTTAGGAAAGAAAAGGAATAAAACAGAAAAAAGAGAAAAAGAATTTAAGAAGGAGAAAAGAAGAAGGGAAATGGAGAGAACACATACTTAGGTTGAACATGAATACCTGGAGTTGCAGAAATTATGAGACTCTTGTGCTCAAATGAAGACACCAGATGGTGGCAGATGCCTCAATAGGCACTAACTGTGACTTGATGCTGATAAAGAGAAAGAACAGGAGCAGTTCCTCCAGGAACAATTTTGATTACAAGGAAACACTGAGCATTCTTTCTGGGAGGCACTTTTGCTGTGACATTTCAACCAGTGAACTCTGATCCAGTAAGAAAGCACAAATGTCAAGCATCTGTGAACTATATTTGCCATCAGGGTGTTAACTTTCCTCTTGATGGCAATCCTCTCTCACTGGGTGAAATGTGCATTCCTTCATTTATCATGTGGCTTGCCAAGATTCTTTACATCTACAGATTATTTTTTCAGCTGCAAGATTCTTCATGGTGAATCTGTGCTCTGAAGCTAGTATCATTCTTTACAACTCTGTCATTACTTTAAAATTTTCATCCAGTGGAGGTTAATAGACCTGTGACAATTTTATAGTTGCCTTATACATCATATTTTACAGTAGATGAGCTCTGGAGTTTGACATGCTGAAATTCTGTTTCTACTATTCACTCACTTATGACCTTGGGCAAGCCCCTTAGTTTCTATGACAATTGACTTTCTTATCTGTAAAGCTGGAAAACTATATTTTATAGTTATTGTTTAAAATTAGTGATATTGAACTTCTGGAAAGATGGTGGAGTGGTAAGCAGCAGAGAAAACAGCCTCTCTGAGAGTCACTGTGCATGATGCTGGAATATAGCATCATGAGGAAGACAAGAAGGAAGGAAGTGGGTCCCCTGGACCCAGGAAAAATCTAAAGTGTGAAGTGAAGCCCACAGAGAGAATGAAAAGAAAAACTTCAATGAAGAAGAAGGCAGTAACCTGCAGTGCCTTTGCCCTGGGACAGAACTCATGCACAAGAGGAGCTGTTCAAACTTGGGGATGCACAGTCATGGTGACAGTGATGGTTGGTGACCCTAGAGGCCTCTGCACAGAGATGTGGCAGTGGAGGGGAGCAGCAGACATGGAAGACTGCACTGGCTGGCAGTTAGTGTGGGGGACTGAGTCGTTCCATGGGGAGAGAGCAATTAGCCAGGAGCCTTTTTGGAGTTGGGCCAGATAAGCCCAGAACCAGAACTGCTGCCGGGTTCCTCTAGCAGCTTTTAGCTAGGTGCAAACCCCTGGAACTTGATTGGACTGTGGTGAGCCCAGTGGGTCTGGTCTCAGGGCAGGCCTGCTGAAGTTATCCACTACTCTGCCATTAAACAATTACTGACTTGCTGGGATAGAGTGGCACGATTTGGGACTCTGTCTCCACAGGTTGTCTACTAGTGAAACCAGAGAGAATCTTGGAAGTGGACTATTTGTTTTCCTTTTTCATTGTTTTTGTTTGTTTGTTTTCTTTTCTTTTCTCTTTCTCCTTCATTGTTTATATATGAGTGTGAAAGTGGTTCCTAACATTTTTGTGGTAATGATTCTGTTCTGTTCTTTCTTTTATCTCTTCCATCTCTCTTTTCCTTCAGTCTTCTGCACCAGTTTCCCCAAGTTGGTGTGATCCCCCTTTGTCTTCCAACCTTACTTCTAATCTCTTTCTCTTCTGCCACTTCTCTATTTTCTCCTTAATTCATTTAAAATTTTAACCTCAAGGGCAAAATTGACACGTTATGAACTTATACATTGCATATAATAATCTGGTTTGTTTTACATTTTGTTATATAGTCACAAATCTAGTTTATCCAGTTAAAAGAAGCATATTAAGGGTTAGCTCAGTTTGTTGCTTCCTAGGCTGTTTGATGCTATTGGTGCTACTATGGCCAAATTGACATAATTGTTCTAAATAGCTCTTAGTTCTGATAATCCATGACTGAGATTAACTAAGGGACACAGAAAATATGTTGGCACAGTGCCAAAGAGCCAGGGAGTAGGCCAAACAAGCAACAACTTCTCATCTCCAACAAACTATAGAGGTAAGATCTTCCCATGAACTCAGAACCCAAAAACCAGCTACGCCTGGAAGATATCTCAGAGAAGTAATTATCACCTAAGTGTCCTAAATACTACCAATAAAGCTACCCACCATAGGCAAATTACAAGCATCACCCCAAGAATTAGACTAAAAAAAGGATAGAAAATAAAATGAAAAGACATTTAAGCAAAATGCAACCTCAGACATCAAGTTCATCGAAGGAAAATCAAGGGGGCGATGAGGTGGGACAATCCAAAAGCCCCCACCGGGTCTCTCTGAGGTAGAAACAACAAAGCAATTGAATGAGGCTCTGGAAAAAATGAAATCAGAAATAATCTCTCAGATAACTACATACCATGGTTAGCAATGTTAGAGCAGACACAGACAAAAAGATAGAGAAGCTTAAGCAAATTATGGAAGCTCAGCATAGGAAGGAAATGGAATCCATACAGCAGATTCAAGCAGACATCCAGGAGAATAAAAACTCCATTGAAAATATTTGAAGCAGATTAGGCCAATGTGAGGACAGGATCTCAGATTGAAGACAGGCTTACAGGTAGTGACCAGGAAAAGGAAGATTTCTCAAAAATAGCAAGGGACCAATGAGAAATCAATCCAGCAGCTGCTAGATGAGACAAAGAAGAATAATTTAAGATTAACTGGAGTCAATGAACAAGCAAGAGATACCACAAATGACACTAAAAAATGTTCACAGACATCATGACAGAAAACTTTTCTGGTAGAGAAAAAGAATTTGACATACAGATAAATGAGGCATGTAGAACTCCAATTAGCAATGATCAAAAAAAAATCTACAGACAGGCATATCATAGTCAAGATTCCAGAAATTCAACACAAGAATAGAACCCTAAAATCTGTCAGGGAAAAGAAACAAATCACCTATAAAGGAAAGATCATCAGAATTACAGCTGACTTCTCAGCACAAATGCTCATGAAAGGAGAGCTTGGAATGAAGCACTCCAAGTTCTAAAGGAAAACAACTTTCAACCCAGATTGATATACCCCACAAAGCTATCTTTCAAAGTTGATGGAGAAATAAGATACTTCCATGACAAAGAACATCTGAGGAAATTCATGACCACTGAACCAGTACTCCAAAATGTTCCAAAGGATATCTAGAAAGAGATAATAAGGACTACAGCTCCATGAACCCCAAAAGAAGGAATTCACCAGGGAAGGCAAATAATTAGAGGGAGGGGAAAAAAGGTGAGGGGGGAGTTAACAACACGAATCAATCTAACAAAAGATGTAAAAGACCTCAACACTGAAACCTACACTACTCTGAAGAAGGAGATTAAAGAGGATATTTTAAAATGGAGAGATATTCTGTTCTCTTGGGTAGGAAGAACCAGCGTAGTGAAAATGGTCATACTTCCAAAACTGTTATACAGATTCAATGCAATCCCAATCAAAATCCCAATAGCATATCTCACAGAATTAGAGAAAACAATCCTAAAATTTATCTCAAACCAGAAAAAACCTGGAATAGCAAAGGCAATCCTGAGCAAAAAAGTCAAGACAAGGGGCATCACAATCCCTGACTTGAAATTATACTATAAAGCTACTGTGATAAAAACAGTGTGGTATTGGCAAAATAACAGACCTGAAGATCAATGGAATAGATGCAGAAATGACTCCAGACTCACTAACCCAACTTATCTTTGACAAAGGTGCCAAACACATTCACCAGAAGAATGATATCCTCTTTAATAAATGGTGTTGGAAAAGCTGGTTCTACACATGCTGAAGGTTAAAACTGGACCCATGTCTTTCACCATGTACTCAGCTAAAATCAGAATGGATAAAGGATCTTAATATTAAAACAGAAACATTAAATCTGCTGGAAGATAGAGTAGGTAAAACTCTTGAAGACATTGGTGTAGGCAAAGACTGTAAGAGCAAAACCCCAATTGCATAGGAACTATCACAAAGAATCAACAACTGAGATCTTACCCTGCTGAAAAGCTTTTGCACAACAAGAGAAACCACCAATAGAGTGAAGAGACAACCCACAACGTGGGAGAAAATGTTTGCCAGCTGTTTCTTAGACAAAGGATTACTATCAAGAACATATAAAGAACTCAAAAAATTAGGCTCCCACATTTAAAGACCCAATCCAAAATTGGGCATCTGAGATGAATACACACTTTACAGATGAAGAAATATGAACAGCAAAAAAATATGTGAAAAAGTGTTCAGCATCACTGGTCATTTGACAGATTCAAATAAAACAACACTGAGATTTAACCTCAACCCAGAAAGTATGGCTACTATCAAGTAATCAAGCAATAACAAATGCTGGAGGGGCTGTGGGGAAACAGGAACCCTTCTCCACTGTTGGGGGGAATGCAGACTGGTGCAACCACTGTGGAAGTCAGTGCAGAGATTCCTCAAAAAACTAGAACTAAAGGTCCCATTTGACCCAGCTATTCCCCTTCTAGGTATCTTCCCAAAAGAACAGAAAACATCATACCACAGTGATATATGTTCATCCATGTTTATAGCAGCACAGTTTATAATAGCCAGATCTTGGAAACAACCTAAATTCCCATTGACTGAGGAATGGATAAAAAAAGTTGTGGTGTTTTTATACAGTGGAGTACTACTCAACCATAAAGAAGGATAAACGAGATTTTTTTATAGGTAAATGGATGCAACTTGAGAACATACTCCTTAGTGAAATAAATAAGACACACATGTGAAAAGATCATATATGTGTGAGAAGCAGAAAGAAAAAACATATGTATATGTGTATGCATAAGTATATATATATATATAATAGTTAATATAGTTATACTACTTATTTCTCTGAGCTCACTGAAGAGAAACATTTGTGCTGGTATTGTTTGGACAATTGAATGCAGATGTCTTGTACTTTGAGTGAATAATTTGGGAATGACAATGTACCATTGTTGTCTACTGATTGACACGTTTTGAAATTTTGTTGTAGTTTTTTTTCTTCTTCTTCTTCTTCTTTCTTTTTAATCCTTGAAATAAAATGGATTTGGTAAAAAAAATTAGTGATACTGAGTGTTATTAAATTAGTGATATTGAATGTCAAGTATTTTGCATCTTGCTTAGCATGTACTTCACTTCATATGTGACAGCTGGTATTATTAGTATAATCATAATAATATAGTCTCAAAAGACAATAATATACTTGAGAATGTGAGTTCTGGGCTGAGAAGAATTGGAAAATTTTTACTAATGTAGAACATCCTTCTTCAAGTAGATCTTTGACTTCATGACTCTAAAAAGGCAGAGCACTTTTTCAGCAATTATTCTGCAGTAAAAGTGTGTTCTTGAGATTAATTTCAGATATAGAAATTCATTAAATTCATGGTGCGTTTTCTTGACATTCATGATTCAGAAAATGAATGTTTTTCCTCAGAAAACACGAACATGTCAATGCTCTCTTCCTCTCATGGTGGAAATTTTTCTACCCCAAATGGGAGTAGTTTCAATGTTTAAAAAATTAATAATGCTCGAAACAGAAATTCAGACTACGTAGACATAGAAGACAAAATCATTGTTCCTCTTGCCTGTAACTTTTAACAATTCCATGAATATATGCAAACCTACAGATAGAATATAAAAATTAATTTATTGAAGGGATTAGATAATATGTAAAAACTATGTATATAATGCTCTTCCATATCCTTCATCTTTACTTAGTAACATACCATAGTCATCTTGTTATGTTAGTGAATATAAATGTCTTATTTTTCTGAAATTGCTGCCAGCTATTCCATTTATACATTTCTGGGTAATAAATGCCTATAGGTAGAATCTATGTGCTAATTGTTTTATACATTTAAATATTGCACATAACTAAAATGCCTCCCAAAGTGGTTATGTTCTTTAAACCTCCACCAATAGTGAATGAGAAAAACTGCTTCCTTAGTGAAACTGACTTGAAATTAGACTTGTTTTCATTGGTACCTATCAATTGAAATAGTCAACATGGGCAGAAAGTAAGTGCTGATAAACACAAACTTGAGTACTAGAACAAGAGCCAGAAGCCTACAGAGAGCCTAGTTCATAGAAGTCCTTAGTCAGTCAACAGATATTTGGTGCCAGACTAAGAACTTGACTTTTGAGCCAAAATCATGAAAAACCTGGTAAAATAATTGAATGGGGAAGTAAGTAACATTATATACATATGTTAGTATTCATCATTTTCTGCAAAAAGAAAAAGGAAATGAAGGCAGAGCAGGCAGCAACTTCTCCTGAGAAGACTTATGGCAAACAGTTAGATCTCTTCAAATTCCAGTCAGAAAGAGGCGAAGTTTCTGGCCTTCAATTGTGTATTTTCATCTACTTTTCAAATAACAAGGCATGAAAATTGCAGGAAGTATGCTTGAATAGTAACTACTCTCTTAAGATGAATCAAGATCTTGCAAAGTATGGTTCCCCCCTTTGTACTTCCTAGGTGATTGAGAACTTGTAGAAATAGTTCCCAAGGGAGATGATTTCCTTCATTAGTGAGTATAGGATACAAGTTTGAAACATTATATTTTTCTGAAACAAAAAGACTCATCATTCTGATTCTCTTAGAATGCTTATTCTCATTAGTATAAATATTAGAAAGTGTTTTATGTGTACTAGTGTGTTGTAGTCATGAGCTTATCAATCAGGGAACTAGGCAGCTTAATTAAATTAAGGGTAAGTCTGCAATAATATGTGGTTATTCAAAAATGCATTTAAATAGCATAGCTGTTCCTTTAAATGGTAAGAGACATAGAGAAAAACTTAGTGTAAAATCTGAGTTAGTAATCAGGAAATGTGAACTGTATTTCTTAACATTAGGATTTCCATGCCAGAGTGCACCACTGGGACCCTTTGCCCATTTCATGGCCCTCCCGTGGTGGGTATGCTGTGAAGCTGCTCCCTGATCGTTAGTGATGCATAGAGCAAGGAATTCTACTAAGGAGAATTTGTTTTGCCTACAAAAACATTAGTCATTTTTCAAAGGAATATCAATGAATACGAATTTCTTTGAGTGTCTCTATTAAAAATTGCTTTTACACGCTGAGGAGCTCCAATCTGAAAATCTGAAGTCCAAATCACTCCAAAATCTAAAACTTTTTGGCTACCAGCATGATATCACAAGTGGAAAATTCCACCCTTGATATCACGTGACAGGTTGCAGTCAAAATACAGGCACACTAAAAATATTGTATGAAAGTACCTTTAGGCTCTGCCTAGTGGGTATACATGAAATATAAATGAATTTCATGTTTAGGTTTGAACCCCATCTCAAGGTATATCATTGTGTGTATTATGCAAATATTATAAAATCTGAAAAAAAAACCCTTACATCTGAAATACTTATGATTCCAAGCATTTTGAATTAGAGAAACTCAACCTCTACTGTTAAATATTGATAATTCAAAATTCCAGGTAACTATGTCACCTAATACAAACAAAGTTAACCTCACAATTATTTCTGAGTAGATTAACTGCTGTGAATTATTTGTGCATTATTTTGACATGAATTTATTTTTTCAAAGATTTGCTTTATCTTCTTTTTCTGGGGTAATCATTTAATATTTTGGTAAAAATTGTGTTGAGGTTCTAAGTTAATTTCAAAAGCACATTGGAGTCTGTGCATTTGAAATTAACTCTGTATTTTTAAAATTTGTGTTGTTACTTTAAGTTATACACTGCAATATGCTTATATTCCTTAGCATGTTCTTATTTGTTTCTTAAATCCTCAAATAAAATTCTGGATTAGTGAAAGCATATAACATGAAATATTTTTTCTTCTACTTAACTTTGCTATGATGTGTTTGAGTTTTATAAAATGTGCCTTATTTTTTCCTGTGCAGGCTTAGGGAAAGGAAAGAATCAGCATCCTTTCAATAATATCTGCAGGCAAAAGTAGGCGCTGAAGCTTTCCCAGTGGCTCAAAGTGGAATTTCCCCCGTCCAGGTTCCCCTGGGATTCTGATTGCTGATTGTCCTGCAGTTTGGAAGCAATTGTTCCAGCTCCTGCTCTTTCCCCTACTTGTCTTGCTAAACTATGCAAATATATTTCTTGCTTTCTCACACATCAGACCCACAAATATTGTCCTCATTTCTTTCTAGATGACTTTTTTCCTCTTGTCCTTTGGCATACTTCTCAATTCCTCTAAACTACAAAACATGAACTATTTTAAATCAAGTCAATCAGATACTCTCAGTTCCCATTTCTATTTTTTTATTCAAGTCTAAAAAATCACATTTATCACGGAATAGTGGTACAGAGGGTAATACAGCAATTTCTGCAAAAATATCTGAACATAAAACTTTAGTGAGAATTTTTTTTTTTCAGCAGTAGGGATTGAACTCAGCGTCTTTATACTGAGTATCTCCCATTTCTTTTTTTGTATTATTTATTTTGAGAATGAGTCTTGCTAAATTGCCAAGTGGGCCATTTTGAGCTTGAATTTGCAATTTTCTTGCCTCAGATTCCTAGCAGGCTGGGATTACAGACATGTGCCACCAGGCCTGGCAATGAGCAGATATTTTTTAAAATACACTATTTTTTTGAATTGTTGGTTATTTATTTATCAAATAATATAATTTAGGAATGCATATGCAAAATATGTAAGCAGTATATAGAAGAAGGCATATCATAACTGGACATGTAATATATAGGCTCTACTTTTGATATTTTAAGCTTTTTTCAAAATGTTCTTTTTTCTTCATAGAGTACAAGGTATATTGTTGTGAATAAATTTACTCCTTTTCATTGTTCTCCTATTCCTCCAGTTACTGCAGTTTTACAATGGCACCCAGCAAATAATTAGATAAGTCATAGATTAGAATGTTGTCATTGACTTCTAATGATTTTTTTTATTTTACCAATGAGGAAATAGGGCCCCAATACGTGATACAGCTTGTCCAAGTCACCTAGACACCAACTCAACCAGCACCACAGACTCCAATTTAACCACAGTCCATTTCATTTTATATGTATGCTCTCTTCTATATTGAAATTTTACTTTCCCAATGTTACTCCTTTTTTTTCTGTTATGGTCCAGGTATACTTTGGTACAATCAGTCCTCCATATCTCCATGGGTTCTACATCCATGGATTCAACCAACTACAAATTTTAAATATTCAGAAAAAATGTGCCTTTTTTGAGTAAGAGCATTTTTTTCATGTCATTACACTATGAACAAAACAGTATGATATTTATATAGCTTTTACATTGTATTGTATGTTATGAATAACCTAGAGATAATTTAAGTATATGGGAAGATGTGTAAGGCTTAAATGTGAAATTCCACAGCATTTTGTATAAGACATTTGAGCATCCTTAGATTTCGTATCTGCAGTGGAGATTGTGTCTTAGAACCAGCCCCCACCCTGGGGTTAGGAATGACTGTGGTTATAAATTTCACAATTTGCGTTGGAAACATGTAAGTATTACCTTAGATTTTCTTTAATTTTGTCTCAAGACAGATATTTTCCTCTACCCCAGCCTCCCCAGCAGCCAAGAGAGTAAATTACAAATAACACTGCATTCCTAAAAGGACTCTTAATGTTAATACCAGCATCAAACACTAGGAAATGCAAGATTGTGGTCCTTACTGTATTCTTACATTTGACTTTCCTGTCTAGCGCTGCACAAACTAAATGGAGCGTGACAGATACTGATAGAGTACTGTAAACTCAGCCAGATGATATCACTAACCAAATGATGTGCTAGATGTGGTAGCTTCACCTGAGCAGACAAGCATGTTCAGAGAGCTGGGTGTGCAGGCTGTCAGGTAGAGCTCCCAGGCAGGCAAGGGGACACTGGTTTCAAGGCACCTCTTGGGACTTGACCAGGAAACTGATTAACCAAAGGAAGATCAGCCACAGGGCTAAGACATCAGTATCATCACTGGATCTGGCTCACAGAGTAACATGAAGAAATGAGAAGTAGAAAGAAAGCCCACTTATGCAAGCCAGGACATTAATGCTATCGATGCCTAACTGCAAGGTGAGAGGACAAGAGAACGCTGTCTTTGAGGCAGCACTCAGAGCCTGTGCTTTTCAGGACAGGACTCATTTTAGGGGTGGCGGCAAGGCTGGGGCTCAGGGTGAATGGAATGGCCTCACCCACTGGGTTGGAGAACTACTGAGTGATCAAGCCATGACCAGGTCATAACAACCACACATAGTCTCACACTTTCTCCCTTGACTTGGCTTTTAAGATCACTTTCTCTATATCATTTCCCATATGCATTTTATTTTTATATGTTTAGGTTTCTTATTAAAGCTCATTGTTGAAAAAGTAATTTTCAGAGAAAACTAAAAGTCACTCCTAGCACTTCCTTTTTGCTCTCCCTGAAAGCAGAAATACTGCTCAGGAATCCCTGCTGACCTCTTTATAAGTAGCAACATCCACAACTTTCAATTGGCGAGTTTTCTCAAAACTGAGCATCGTTTTTTTATTCATTATACATCAATTATTTATTTATTCAAGAAATATTTACTAAGTGCAAAATATCTAATTTCAAGAGAGACGTCTTCTAACATTAAATTGCTCTTTTATATAAATAGTACCTATTCCTGAAGGTCTTAAAAGAAATAAAGATATCATTCATATAAAGCATAAAGCACAAGACCTTGCAATTATTAATTGATGCAGATTAGCTTCTATGATTTTTATTCTTATTAATAATATTATTAAAGCATGGTTGCATGTTATTGTGAAGAATAGACTAAAATAAATATAATATAGAGTAACAATAGCTCTCATACAGGTACACATAAGATTCCAAGGGGATAATAAACCTACTTGGAAAGGTCAAAGACATCTTTACAGGATGAATTAAGCTTTAGCTTAAGGTTGAAAGTTGAAGAGTCCATCAAGTGGTCATGGAAAGGACTTTGTAGGCAGAAATGCTTCTTCAGGCTGTCACGTATATAAACTGGTCACTCATGAGTCAGCACAGAAGACAAAGCTGGAAATGTACAAAGGGCTATGTGACACACAGCCTTACATCATTTTCAGGGGAGCCTGGATTTGGTATGGGACAATTATTGTGTATACTTGAATATTGTAAGTTACGAAGAAACAAAAATTACCTTTTATTAGAATAATTCTTGCAAAAATATAGAATTTGGAGCTAAAATCAAATTGGGAAAAATGAGGAAAGCAAACCAAGGAGACACCAAAAGCAAGAAGGCCATTTGGAAGGTGTCTTAATTAAGAGGGAAGTCATGAGGGTTTGTGTAGTTCTGACCTTCAAGCAGCAAGATAGCAGGAAGCTAGTTCTGTCCTTGAAGTCACTTTCTTGGCTAGATGCAGGCAGGTGCATTGTGGGCAGGACCTGGACAGGTGACTGCTGAGTCTCACAAATGAGTCACATTTTCTTCTCATCCTCCCCACTTTTTTGCCAAATCATGAACACAGCAGTGAGGCATACAGGCCATCTGTTTCAGAAGCACCTTTGGGACTGGTGGAAAGTGCTTCTTCCTTGAAGTAGGAGTCAGAAACCCTTAGAGCTGCACAAAAAATCGGAACAAAGACTTCAACAACCCCTGCAAGAGACCCTTAGACAAGTGGTTCTTACATTGAACTAATAATCTAGCCAGCTCAGGGAACTTCTTGAATATATTCTTGGAGGCTCCATCCCTCTAAAGCCAAGAAGACCAAGGGCTGAGCAGGAAGTCCTGACACAGCAAGAGCATCCCTGCAGTTATATACTTAGACAGGAATCATTGCCCAAGATTGTCTTCCAGGTAATTGTCCATCTGCTGCTTAAACCAATGAAATAATTAGTCCTTGGAACTGTCCTCATGTAATTACCAAGGGATGACTGGGTTGCAATTTTATAGCCTTAGCCACAGAAAGATTTTGAAAAACACAAAGGTTGAGATGAAAGGCAAAGTTCCCTCATATAATGTACTGTTCTTAAGAGATGGTCTCAAGATGGAACAGCTTCAGATGACCACAGCACTTACTAATTTGTTCATTATAAGTTGCAGGCTATGCACAAAACTACCTGACATGGGACAAAGAATTCTCTTTGATCTACTTGATTGCATCAGAGCCCCTTCCTAGGTCTTCTCTCATTTGCTCAAAATCTAGGGGAACTCCCTCTGACCATGCAGTGCCTGTGTTTCCAGTTCAGAAAGCAAGGATCATCATTTTTCCACTTGCTCACCTTCCAGGGTGTGTGAGGCTTCCTGAATCTGAACAGTAACTAATCCAATAATGGACCTGCTTGAGCGATGGGAATTAGGGTAGAGGAAAGCTTTCAGATGAAGCTGCTTAAACAGATGAAATTCATTAATTTCGTGGCTCTACATCAGCATCATTTGGAAAAATTAAACCAGTAACAACAATAAAACAGATTCCTGGGTTTTGTCCACTATATTAGAATCTAATGACTATACAGGTGCGACGGCATACACTGCAATCCCAGCTATTCAGGAGGCTATGGCCGGAGGGTCACAAGTTCGAGGCAAACCCGGGCAGATTAGCAAGACCCTGTCTCAAGATAAAATACAAAGGGCTGGGGATATAGCTCAGGATAGAAAGTTTGCCTAGCATGTGTGAGGCCCCAGGTTCAACACAGCACTGAAAAAAAAAATCTAATGATGACAGAAGACATAGTTTATGTGATTTAAAATGAGGTTAAGGAGTTGAAGCTGAAAATCCTACAAAAACAAACATTACACTCTTAGTCATCACTTAAAACAGATCTGATTTCACTACTCATTTTTCTCTGGTATAATGGACTGTGCCTATTAGACAAAAGTGGTGTCTATTAGATGTTGCTGGTTTTTAAGTGGGGATAAGAAAAGAAAAAAATATAGGTAGCAGCTCAGACCTTCTGCTTGAACTCAGCACAGTGAAACAAACGGGCAGGTTTCGACCAAAAGACCTTTAAAAAACTTGCAAGTATGAAAGACGAACTTCTCCCTGCAGTAAATTCCTTGTAATTCCTATAATTCCTGTTGTTTAAACATCCACAGAAACAGAAGAGCACAAGAATACGAGTGAACTGTCCTTTCTACCTCCAAAGAGAACAAGACAAGCACAGACTTGCCAATAGCAGGACTGCTCAGTCAGTAGTTCTTAAAAAGTCCCACTGCAACCTAGAAATAGTTCATCCAGGATTATTAGGGAAAGACCAAGTCCACCCAGAGTATGCAAAGCATTACCTGAGCTGAGAGCTAAAGGAGGAACAGGAGTTGGGGGAAGGCACGAGTGGGAGGGAGGGAGAGGGGCGCTCGGTAGGGGGCGCACTATGTGTGGTCAAGGAAGAGGTGGAGGAGGGAGCAGTGTGAGCCTGCGCACATAGGTAAGAAAAACACTTCACTGCTAAGTGCTACAGCACTGAGATCAGTGTATAATGTGTCTCTATTTGAAGACAGGAGACTTGAGTGGGTGGCTCTGGAGCTGAAGTTAATGCAAAGGTATTTGTCTTCAAGATGAGGTCATCAAGATGAAGTCACTCTTTTCAATAGGGGAGTTTGTCTCAGGTTAAAGTTTAAACAGGATGATTCTAATGGCAGAGCAGCTTGGTTTAAGGAGTGTCTGGCAAAGTGATTAGGAGAACAAATTAGAAAGCTTCTGCAGTTGTCTTAGAAAAGCGAATAAAGGAGGAATAAGGTAAAGAAGAGAAGCCAGAAGCCATTTGACTTGAATTTTGCAAATTTCGTTGACGTGTGTTGTGTGTGTGTGTGTGTGTGTGTGTGTGTAGTGTCTGCCCTCTCTACAACTATGTCATCGTTTGCCATCTGCTTTTCTCAAGAATATGGGTCGCTTTTATCTCCCATTCTCACATGGTTGATAGCAGTCTTTTTCTTTTTAAGAGAAAATGGACACAGAAGAGAGAAACAAAAAGCAAAAGGACCAACAAACAGCAACAACGAATCCGATACAATAACATTGTAGGTTTACACAATGAGATGGTTGAAATTTGACAGTAGTTGCAATATTGCATATCATTACCTTCAAAGGGGTTGTTCAAATTAACAGATATAGACATGTAAAACTGATCTAATAGTATTAACTGTTTTTTCAATAGCTAATGCATTTAGTAATATAGTCATTTTAACTGTCCTATGTATACCTATTTGTAAATTTTTGTCTTTTTCCTTTTCCCTTCTTTCTTTCCTCCTTTCCCCTTAGAGTACCGATTGCTGTCATTAAAATAACTGCCCATATCATCAGGCCTAATATAATCAAACAAAATAGTTCAGAATAAAACCAATAATGAATAAAAGAATGGTCACAGAAAAGAGAAACAAGAAGCTAAAGGGACAAACAAACAACAATAACATACCCGATACTGTAACATTATAGGTTTACAAACTGAGATGATTGGAATTTTACAGTGGTTGTAACATTGTATATCGTTACCTTCAAGGGGGTTGCTTAGATTGACAGATATAGACATATAAAATTGATCTAATCATATGAGTATCAACTGTTCTCTCTCACCAGTTAATGCATTTAGTAGTATAGTCTTTTTAACCATCTTACGTATACCCTCATATAAATCTATGTCTTTTTCCTTTTCCCTTCCTTCTTTCCTCTTTTCGCCTTGTAATACCTCCTCTTATCTTCAAAATAACTGCCCATACCATCGGGCCTAATATAACCAAACAAAATAGTACAGAATAAAACCAATAAAAGATAAAACAATGGAAGCAATACATGGTAATACAATGTTGATTTCTATAATGCCTCATATTATCTTCTAAGCAGTTGCCTATATCATCTGTTATAATATACTCAAACAAACCAAAATAGGTTAAAATCCCTCAAAACAGATCAGTGAAAGCAATACCAGGTTTCAAAACAAAGTGATCAAATATCAATAAGAGCTACCCTAATGTATTTTGTTATCTTTAAAATAGCTGTCTTTGTCATCATATATAATAAAATTAGGCAGGTCGAGGTAGAATAAGATTAAACTAAACAGCTCATTGAAAACAATACTGGACTCAAATCCCTATGATGGATTATTCATTTGTCTGCCCCACTCGGTGATATCCTCTGCCGCTGTTTCTGGAGCTGTGGACTTTTTTTATCTCTCTCTAGAATGTCTTTCAGTATTTGTAGGGTTGGCTTGGTTGTCATAAATTCCATTAGTTGTTCTTTGTCATGGAAGTATCTTGTTTCTCCATTGATTTTGAAAGATAATTTTGCAGGGTACATCAATCTGGGTTGGAAGTTATTTTCTTTCAGGGCTTGAAATACTTTGCTCCAAGCTCTTCTTGACCTGATGGTTTGTGTTGAGAAGTCTGTCATGATTCTGATGGGTTTTCCTTTGTAGGTGATCCATTTTTTTTTCCTCTAATAGCTTTTAATATTTTGTTTTTGTGTTGAATTTCTGGGATCTTGATTATTATATGTCTGGGTGTAGGTATATTTTGGTTATGTTTAGCTGGAGTTCTATATGCTTCACTTATCTGAAAGTCACCTCCTGCTCCCATACGTGGAAAGTTTTCTGAAATTATTTCTGTAAATAGGCTTTTAATTTAATTTGTATTGACTGCTGCTTTTTCACTCTTGATAGCAGTCTTGCTTCTGTGAAATACTGATTGCACTCTAATGGGCAATGTTTGCAGAGGTGTTTTAGATACATTCTCCTCTCTTGCTTTGATGCTAACCTTCTATACAACTACCATTCTCTCTGCTCAGGACCCTAAAAATATATTAAGTGAACCACTCAGGCCAAATATACATTCTCCCCACCCAGTATTGGGAAATTTGCTCTAATGAGATAAATTAGGATATGCAAAAACTTCAAAAAGACACTTAATTTTTTTCTAGAAGAGCCTCATCCCAAGCAAGGTATACCAGCAAATGTGTTTCTTTTCTTAGGTTTTTACTCAAGCTTTCCTTAAACTTTTCCAAAAAGTAGTACTTCCCAAGAAAACACCTAAAGCTACAAAAGAAAAAAAAATCCCTTCCACTGCTTCCTCCATTAATGGTCCCAGCTCTTAACCTTGGAGGAGGAAACAGGCAGGATATTGCTTTATTGTTTGGTACCAGGGATGGAACTCACACAACCTCACACTTGCCAGGCAGGCTCTTGTGCTGCTGAGCTAACCCCCCAGCAAGGATATTGCTTTTTAAGGGTGGTGCTTTTCTCTGATCAATGTCAGAGACCCAAAATTGATCATTTTCAATGACAGGGAGAAAAGTGTATGTATAGTTCATGTGTGGGATTTTCCCTTTGACAGCAGGGTTGAGGCTCCCACTTCCCTATAACTGATACAGAGGCTTACTTGTTGTAGGTACTGAATAGTTATTAAATAAAGTGTTGAACTGAATCCTTATGATAATTTTTTAAAGCTTGTGCTGGTCTTTATAGTTTTAGGGAACTTCTAAACCATATTATTTAGTCCCATCCACAGTCACTTAATACAGTCGGTGAAGGTCTTACTGGTCTCCTTGTTTAATGTAAAGCGTGGGTTTATCGAAACTTCCACAGCCAGAAAATTGCAAAGGCAGGGCTTAAATCCAGGCTTTGACTCAGTTTTCTGTTCTCTCCAGCGCTCCCAGGTCTTCCACTGGTCCATTGTCACCAGTGCTGTCTGAGTGGCTTAGACACAGTTAAGAATGGACCTCCTCAAATTCTGGTGATGGCAGATCTCCATTTGCTGGCTATGAAAGAGGCTTTAAAAAACTAGAAAAAAAATGGATAAAGAATAATAATGATGAGATAAGCCAGATATTTGTCCATCTATCTGGAATTGAAGAAAACTTTCGGCACCGGGGATTGCTCTCACAGCCTCACACCTGCCAGACAGGCGCTTAAGCCACTGAGCCAAACTCCCAGCCCTAGTTTTTTGAGGCAGGGTCGCACTATGTAGCTCAGGCTGGCCTTGGACTCGCGTTGTAGCCCAAGCGGGCCTTGAACTCACAACACTCCACCTACCTCAGCCTCCCGAATGCTGGGATTAAAGGCGTGCGCCACCACGCCTGGCTTCAGGAATTGAAGAAAACTTGATAGGATTATTCTTAACATGGCACAGGTTGTTCCTTGACGACCTGTTATATTAGAGCTTCATCTCCCGGTTGAAGTGCCCCCTGTGAGGGACCATCTGAAAGTCCTATACAAGATGGAAATGTCACACTTCACCTTATCTACTGAGTCAGACTTCCTAGGGTTTGAGCCCAGAACCTTACATGCTTAAATGTTGTAGAAGTAAAGTTTGAAAAATCACTGGATTAAGAATTTAGTGACCTCACTTAACCTCTTCAAGTATGTCGACCTCCAGTTGTTTTTTTGTGCAAAGCTAGCTGATAAGACCTTTCCTCCCTAGTTAGGAGGTTAGGCCTAATTATCTCTCCCTGTACCTCACGGTTCTAAAATCTACCATTCAACTATTCTTTTCATTAATCATTACTGATGATTCATTCCTGCAACTCACAATTACCTTTCCCTAAATTCCCTTCTAAAATCTTGGCTGTCACTTAGGATCCATTCCCTTGGTGGAATTCTCTCCAACATCCCCTCTTAGAATTTATCCGCTCTATTCTTTGAACTCTTGAAGCATTTGAAGTCTTAGTTAAGATATGTCCCAAGATAGCTGTTGCTTTATAAAGGAAGTCTTCATTACATTCTTGTGTTTCCCACCTTGAGAGCAGTGACAGTTTTTGTTAATGACCATGATGTTGACTGATAAGATACTAATTATCATTTCAAAATAGTTTTATAATCACTTTCATGTGCATGTTCAATCATCATGAAACAGACCCTTTGAAAAATTCACCATGCACAGACATTAAGCTTAATAGCTTGTTTTGTTTCATTTCTTTTCACTTCTTTTCTTTTCCTTTTCCTGTTTATTTTACTGGTAGTTGGGACTGAACTCAGGGAATCACACATGTTAGGTAAATGCTCTACCACTGAGCTAGATCCCTGGCCCTTTTTATTCATTTAATTTTTTGTAATTTTTATTTTACAGAGAATATAACCAAGAAAAATAGGACAGAATAAAGCCAATCAAAACATATCAGTGTAAGTGACGCAAGACTTCAAAACAAGCTAATAGGAAATCAACAATGGTTACCATAATGCCTCTCCTTGTCTTCAAAATAGCTGCCCATACCTTCAGACATATAAAAAAATCAAACAAAACAGAACAGAATAGAACCAATGAAAACAAAACAATGAACACAATACACGACTTCAAAACAAGATAATAGTAAATCCAAATGGCTACCATAATATATCTTGTTATTTTTGAAATAGCTGTCCAGGCCATTGGATATAATAAAATCAAACAAAGCAAAACAGAATAAAACCCAACCCAACAAAGCAATGAAAATGATGCTGGACTTCAAAAAAAGATAATAGGGAATTAACAATGGCTACCACCTTCAGAAGGAGATCCCCCAAGATGCTACGCTGCATACTATTACCCTCTGAATAGGTGATCAGACTACTGGCTTTTGGCCTACAGAGACAGTGAAACAATAAACACTGCAACATTAAGTTGTATTGTACCTCAGTAGCTGTCATTGCAGCCTGTGTTTCTCCAGATCAGCCAGTCACTTATGGGGGATGGAGGGGTGGGAGGAACATTGGCTCTTCTTGTCTCCCAGCCTGTGTGCTGGAAGGGGCTAGCATCCAGTTTTACACTTTTTATTTTATTTTGAGACAAGGTCTCACAAAGTTGCCCAGGTTAGCCTTGAACTAACAATCCTCCCACCTCAGCCTCCCAAGGATCTGGGATTATAGTTAGATATCACCATGTCTGGTCAAGTTCAGTTTCTACTAGATTTGAACATATAGGCATTTGACTTACATTAGCTGCAGTTAATTCTCCAGTTTCTCTATATTCAGATTCTTCAATTTGGAAGGAATATCAATTTTTCTTAACTACAAAAGATTTTAATTA
The DNA here is from genome assembly GCA_004363535.1 of Dasyprocta punctata. Lineage (NCBI taxonomy): Eukaryota > Metazoa > Chordata > Mammalia > Rodentia > Dasyproctidae > Dasyprocta > Dasyprocta punctata. Next base: position 2,160 of record RJWM01024971.1, on the reverse strand, counting down.
AATTGCAAAAAATTGCATGACTGAAATAGCCAGACTATGGCTTAGGGTAGGAACATATGCCCTGAAATACAATATGTAGTATGGGAAGAGGATGGAAAGCAGCAAGTCAGGCCTTCCTAAGGTACCCTAATGATAGAGAGAAATGCAATCAAATATAATTTTGGTATTGAAGCAGACAGCATCAAACCTTCCCCCAAAACATCTCTATTGTATTTTACTACTTAATTAATTTTGCAGTACTAGGGATTGAATCTAGTAGCTTTGTACTGAGCTACATTCAGAAAATTTTTTTTTTAAATTTTGAGGTGGGGTCTCATTAAGATGCTACAGTAAGCTGGGCTTGGTGGCGCACGCCTTTAATCCCAGCACGCGGGAGGCTGAGGTAGGAGGAGCGTTGTGAGTTCGAGGCCAGCTTGGGCTACAACGCAAGCACAAGGCTGGCCTGAGCTACACAGTGTGACTCTGCCTCAAAAAACCAGGGCTGAGAGTTTGGCTCAGTGACTTAAGTGTTTGTCTGACAGGTGTGAGGTTGTGAGTTCAATCCCCGGTGCCACCAAAAAAAAAAAAAAAAAAAGACCTTATAGTGACCAGGCTGAGAGTCAACGTGCAAACCACCTGCCTCAGCCTTCTAGAGTGCTGATATTATTGGTATGTGCCACCATGCTTGCCAGTGCCTCTCTTTTAGAAGATTTTTTTTTTTTGCCTCTCTTTTGGAAAGGACTTTTCAGTGGCCCACCGTTACCTTTACTTTGCTCTTGCCTATCGTTGCTCAAATGGCTAATATTAATGAAACTGCAACTACAAATTATTTGATTCCATAACCAATTTTCTTGACCATTTACCTGATACTGTCAGAATGTTCCAAAGTGCGCTCTGTGGGAAAACAGGAAAGGGTGGGGGTTACAGGACAAACAAGGGAACCAACAAAGCAAGCAACATAAAAATGTTCTGTGGGCTACAATTGAGCAAATAACTAGAAAACAATCGGGTTGCACCTGGCAGCATTGTTCTTCCAGGGAGTTTACTAAAACTCACCATCCTAAAAGCATTGGGCCAAAAGATTAGTGTTGGGTGAATTCATCAAATAGCAAATATATTAAAAGTTAATGAAGCATTACAGGGTAGCATTTTCCTTTGTGGAATCTGACATGTCTCATATTCATAGGTTCCTCTCACCATAATAATATCAATATCAAAAGCTATTTTTGATATAACAGTAAGTACTTAAAATATGTTTACTGGTTTAGGCAAAATTTAAGTTTTCCAGGGGCCTTAAGATTTTATGTTGTTCTGGTGCAAGGAAAAGAATCAAAAGATTCTTTGACCCTGAAAGTTCTTTTTTTTTTCCTCTGATTTTTTTAAAAAACTAAGATTTACATGGGTCATTCAAAGTACTGTGAGCTATGTGGACTATGCCACTGTGAGTAATGGATAAGCTAGGCCTGTATCCATGAAATAGAGAGCGTAACTCGTTTGAAGTAAAATAGACCTTTTCCATTCTGAACCCTGACTTGTCATACTTTAGCCAGTAACAAAACTCCCTTCATGGTACACAATGGTACAGCTCAAATCAAGAGAAATCTGAGATGATAACTTGTCTATGAACCTTCTCTTACAGGACTAGTTCTTCTATCTGGTGGAAAGTCTCAGATCATTTGCTAACTTTTGTGCACACCGCTGTGTGTGTGTGTGTGCCTGTATGTGTATATTTGTGGTGCTGGAGATTGTTTCCAGGGCATCTCACATGCTAGAGAAGTGCTCTACCACTAAGCTACAAGCCGAGAACCCATTTGCTAACTTTAAGTAGTAGCCTAAACTGGAAAAGTGTATTTATAGCTCTAGACTATTTCCTGTGCTCTCTGATTCAAGTACTTTCTGTTACGTGCTTGCAATATTTGACCAGCAGTTGTATTTCACACAGGTCTTAGGGACCTGTTGACATTTTCAAGGAGTGGGATTAATTAATGACTTTAGTGACTAAACTAAAAATTGGTGATGATGATGATGATGAAGATGACCATAATGATAACTAAAGTAATCATGATATTTTCTTATATGTATCTGTTCATTTAAGAAAGAAATTCAAGTGTGTTAATTTTAGTTCAACCCATCCCCAAGATCAGTATACCTGATTGACTCAGCTTGTTATTTAATGGTGCT
>RJWM01024970.1:0-28597 GCA_004363535.1 Dasyprocta punctata | reverse complement strand
GAGAGGAAGAATGCAGGTAGGGTCCTGCCATAGAGCCTTCTTTCTTCAAGCCTTTGAAGAGGGTATGGGGCCCTGCCAACATTGAGCTTTGCCTTATAGACTCCAGAAATGTCAGACAATATTGCTTTGAACTATCCATGTTTGTGATAATTTGTTATGACAGTTCTAGGAAATAATATAGTGGCCACTACTGCTAAGCAAAATTGTTTTGCATCCCAGTGTCTAAAGCAAGGAAGGATCAGGGGCCAGTGATATATTGCCTTCTTCATTGTGTTTCTATATAAGATCATAGAAGCTATATGTTTGTAAACGATAAGACTGTAATATAGGAAGTTAATATACACAAAAATTAAGTAGAGAGAAAATTCTGAAGTAAGGAAGTTTGAAGAAAATTTATTAGAGAAGTAAATATCAAAATGGCTTCAATATTCAAACTCAAAAGATAATCAGGAAAAAAAGCCTATGTATTTAAGTCAGAAAAATATCTGATTCCTAGAAATGAGGGCCAATTGTGATATTTTTTGAAATGAACAATATGTCTTAGGGTTTTGTGTACAATGTGACAAAAATAATTTACTTTATTTATAGATCTATATTGACTTGCTAAAAATAGCTGAAGTTGCTCTTTTCTTTTAGTAGACTGTTTTAAGTGATTACCATATTTTTCATTAAATCATTAAGCTTTAAAAATCTGCCATGGGGCATTTGCTAATGAAATGCAATTCTCTTGTTACTTAAGTGAGGAACTGCATTGTCTTATGACTGATAGTGTCAATAGTTGAATAACTTTAATTAATCCTGAAAGGTTGAAACTGTGAGCTTATAAAGAATGTAATTTAAAAACCTCAAATTTCTTGGTAGTTACTATACTATGTTGGCAGCTACCAACAAGAAAACAAATACATTATTTTTTCTAAGTTTTCAGAGTATAGTAGATGTTACAATATTTCATGGTCATATGCAGCCACCTTGGATAGATAGGTCTTGTCAGTTTTTAACTGAAATTTTTATGTTCAGGATTGTTTCTCTTTCTCTAAAACTTTATCTGAGATCTTTCAGAATTGTGATTTTCCTCAGGTACTTTTATCTTTGTCTTTATGATGCTTCCCAGCCATACAACTCATTAATCAAATCAGATTGGACAAGACAACTTCCCATGACTTGATCTTGCCTTGTATTCAAGATGATTAATCATTGTGCAACAGGAGTGAAGTCATTGGAAATGTGTCATTCTTCAGAGTCCAACACTTAAGTTAAAAGAAATGTCTAATAAAAAGTAATGATTTGGAAGAAGTAATGATCTGACATTTGTATTTTATCTGAAGATATTAATTTGTATTTTTATGCAATATATCAACAAATAAAAATTTATATCTTCCTTGGAATGATTTTTTAAATTTTAAAACAAAACAAAACAAAAGACTAAAAACAATGGTACAGAATTTCAAATCAACATAATAGGATATTAACAATGGTTGCTATATTGTGCATTGTTATCTTCAAAGTAGTTGCTCAGATTATAAGATATAAGCATGAAAAAATGATCAATGAAAGCACAAATGTTTCTTTTGATGAACTAACAGAGACTAGCAGTATGATTGTCTATCTTGTATATATATATTTTTCCCTTCTTTCTTTTCTCCTTTCTCCTCCCCTAGCCCATTTGTACTTTCCATTTAAGCAGTTTCTTCTCCTATCCTTTCCCAAAATCTTTTGTACATTTTGGGCCTTACTTACTCTTTAAACTTTGTAGACCAAGGAGAAAATATGGTGTTTACATGTGAGTCTGATTTAATACAGTGATGAGTATGGGCTCAAATTGTATCCATTTACCTACAGAAGCCTCGAGTTTGTGCTTCTTTATAGCTGGTATAGCTGGTATATCTTTTTTATCTTTTCAGTGGTTGATGGACATTTGGGTTGTTACAAATCGTGTTGCTATAAAAATGGGTGCACATATATCACTGTGATATGATGCTTTTAATTCTTCTAGGAAAATACCCAGAAGGGAAATCGCTGGGTTGAATGGGACTTCCAAACATAGCTTTTTGAGGAATCTCCACACTGACTTCCACAGTGGTTGCACCAGTGTACATTCCCACCAACGGTAAAGAAGGGTTTCTTTTCCCCTACAGCCCCTCCAACATTTTTTATTGGTTGGTTTCTTGATGATAGTCATTCTTTCCGGAGTGAAATGGAATCTCAGTGTTGTTTTAATTTGCATTTCTTGGTTGAGCAGTGATGTTGAACATTTTTTCATATATTTATTTGACATTTGAATTTTATCTGAGAAGTGCATTCCTTGAATGTTTAGCTACATTTTGAATCAGATTTTTGTATTTTTTGATGTTTATTTAGAAGTTGTATGTATATATTTCCAGTTTATTAATGCTGTGTAGCATAATTTCTGGCAAAAAGTATCATTATAAATATATATCAACTTATATTAGTGCCTTACAATTGTATAGCACTTATATACATCAAAATGCTAATCATTCTTTTCTACAATTTGTTTTCTTTTTTGTGAGAAATATGGCAGTAAGATTCATAGGTGAGAAATAAATTTGAATAGACACAGAAGGACACAAACACTAAAACCTGCTGGAGTGAATACTGTCCTGAGCATGACAACATACTTCTGATCATTTTTGATCCCGTTTTCTTCTTATCCTGTTCTCTACCTCCTTTCGCAAATGCCTTTACTCTTCTCTAACATGTCCAATCCCCCATTTCCTACCATCTCATCTTTATCTTGTTCTTTAAATTATTTATGTTCTGTTTTTCTTATACAAGAGAAACAAAATGATACTTATTCTTCTATTTCTGATTTATTTCACTTAATAATATGGTCTCAATATCTTTTTACTTTCCTACAAATCATTCAAAGTTATCTTTCTTTATGACTGAGCAATACTCCTCTGTGTGGATTTAAACACATCTTTTTTGGTTTCCTATATAAAGAAGTATATCATGGGCAGATAAAGATAATTTGACACTTTCCTTTCCTACCCACACTCCTTGTATTTCTTTGCTTGCCTCGTTACTCCTGCTAAAATGGAGGACTATATTGAACAGGACTGGTGAGAGTAAATAACTTTGTCATGATTCATTCCTGGTTTTAGAGGGAAAACTTTCAGTTTTCCCATTTTAAAATGATGTTCCTTGTGTGTTTGGTATGTAAACAGATTTGTCATAATTTATTACCTCCTTTGCGACAAAAGGTATGCTCCTGAAGGTCTCTGGCAAGAGGGCACACAAATCAGCCTCATGCATCTTTTGTACAAAGTGCAAAGGACAAATTACAAGACCCATATAAGTTTTAAAAATGCAACCATATTGAATACAATTTACATGAATGAAAAAATAATTGGTTTGCACACACTAATGAGGACATCAAAGGAAAAAAGTTAACAAGGTTATAAATTGAGTAAGTCTATTTTTTCAATGGGATGTTCTCAGTAAATAAAAAATATTTGCTAATGTCAAAGGTATTTTATACAGCTAAAAATTTTTCTAGAAAACATGTGCAGAATAAGAAAATATACAAGAAATGAAAGTTATATAAAAACTATCATTTGTTCCAACAAAATAACAATGCAGTAGATATATGGAAGGTAATAATCTGTTAGCAACACTCAACTACAACCAACAAGACAATATGAAAAATTAGTAAAACTTCATTTTTAATGTCCCATTAAACACATTTCAGTAAACACATAAAACTTAAAGTGCCTGATATTAAAATGATTTCAGTTCACTCACATATGTATAGCATTTCCAAATGACAGGAGGAAAAACTCATTACAATATACTTCTACAAAGTTGCAGTTCATAGTTTGAAACCTTAGTGGTAGTGAATTTTTCCTTGGAGCCTAATAAACAGCAAATATTCTCCACAATTGTTTTTTTGACAGGAGGTTTGCAAATAGCCAGTCTGAAAGCATTATTCAGTTCTCCTTGATGCTGATTGGCTGCAACCCTGTGGCCCATCTGTAGCGGATGCCCCACAATTCCTGCATCCTAACAGGCTGCTATACCACGTGTAGCTCTCTTGAGTGTTTTAGCTTTTGTCCTCCTTAAAGTCCTAAGAACCATATGGTGCTTCCAAAACACCATGCACCTTCCAAGGCTTTATTATTGCAATATTTTATTAAATTAAACTGCATAACTGTGGGAAACATGGCATATTTAGGGTTTAAACTATAAAATAGGCATTTATTTGCCTTTTTTTCTGAACTTATCTGAAAATCGTGGGGTTTTTTTTTTGCGCTTCACAGGTGCTCTAGAAATGCAACCTTCAGGAATTTTGGGACTCCACTATACCTGAGTTGATTTTAAAACACTAAACTTTTTTTACTATCTCTTCAATAAAGCTTGCAGAATTATGTCACCTTAATGCACTTAGTTATTTTGTTGTTGTTTAAAAAATGTTGGAATTAGGTATTCTACTCCAGGCATCAACTGATTTCCTGTCTTAGCTTCCTTGGTAATAAGACTATGAACAGATATCACAGTGCTCAACTTAATGCCTATTTAGAGAAATACTGATTAGATACACAAAGACCAGAGATTTACCTCAAGAATGAGCTATGAGTCCAGTGTGGTGACTCACACCTGTAATCCCAGCACTGGGGAGGCTGAGTCAGGGGGACTATTGCATGAGTTTGAGGTCAGGCTAGACTAAATAGTGAGATCAAGGTCAGCCTTCACTACAGAGTGAGGCCCAGAATCTCCACAGGACTTTAATCCACTATGTATTCACATACGTATAAATTGATAACTTTTCCATATTTCTTCTAGTCAAGGTTTTTCTCCATACTGTGTTACATCTATGACTCCAGCAAGATAACTAGAGACATTTCCAAATGCCTTACACTAATACAAGTTCACTTCTGTATAGTTTCATGAGTGATAGAAAGGTCTTCCATTAATGAAGTCTTCCTACAGTCTATATTTGTGATTACTCTCAACTGTGAATTCTTTCATGTCTAAGAAATAAAGTGTGAGAATTTCAAGCTTTCTCACATGCATGCATGCAAAATGTTCCTTTACAAAGTCAGTTTTTATATGTATTAGGAGAGAAATGGACAAACTAGAAGTTTTTGCACATTGCTTACAGAAACAGGCTTAATCTCTCTTTTACCTTTTTTCATTGCTTATCAAGTGACTAAGATAATAGAAAGTTTTCCCACACTGTTGAACTAATATGGTTTCTCTCCATTATGCACCTTTTTGTCTTTTAAAACACATTTCCCAAAGGAAAGCTTTCCCAGATTGCTTGCAATCATATGGTTTCTCTCCACTATGAACTTCATGTTGTCAAAAACTACTTTACCCAAGAAGGGTTTTCCCACATTGCTTACATTCATATGTTTTCTCTCCACTATGAAAATTTTTATGTCTTCAAAAATTATTTTCTCAAAGGAAAGCTTTCCAATATGGTTTACACTCATATAGATTCTCTCCACTGTAAGTTCCTTCATGACTTCAAAGCTGAGTCACAGGTAAGGCATTTCCACAGTGCTTATGTGTGTAGGGTATCTCTCCAGAATGTGGCTGAATATATGAGGAAAAACTAAAGGCCTTCCCACATTGCTTACATACACGTGGTTTCTCTGCATCATAAACAATTTCATGGTATTGAAGGGAGCTGGAATGAGTGCGGGCTTTATCACATTGCTTACATATATAGGTTTTTTTCACCGTTGTGAACTATTTCAAGGTATTGGAAGAAACTGGAATGACTGAAGGCTTTTCCATACTGCTTACATACACATGGTTTCTCTCCAGTATGAATTTTCTTATGGCTTTGAAGGGCATTGTAAGAAACAAAAATTTTCTTTCACCGTGTACACATGTAAGGCTTTTCTCCAGTGTAAATCTTTTTTAGGTTGTTGAAACCTACCTCAACAAATAAAAGCTTTTGCACACTGGTTACATACATAGGGCTTCTCTACATGGTGAGCCCATTTATGGTATCGAATGGAATGGTGATCAGTGAAGACTTCACCACAATGCTTAGAAACATGAGTTTTCTCTCCAGTGTGAATTCTTTTGGGTTTTTGAAGGAAATTGAAATGATCAAAAGTTTTCCCACCATGCTTACACAGGTAGGGTTTCTCTACAGTGTGAATTCTTTCATGTGTTTGAAGGAAACTGCACCTTGCATGGATTTGCCCACATTGTTTACATACGTAGCATTTCTTGCCACTGTGAATTTGCTCATGCTTTTCAAGAGAAGTGAAATGAGCAAAGCCACTCATAACTTGCTTACATTCATAAGGTTTCCCTCCAGTTTGAGTCTTTTAAAGTTTCTAAAAGCCTTAGCTTTTCCCATTTTACTTATGTTTATAAGGCTTCTCTCCATATTCCTGATTTTCACTAGTTTTGCATATGGCAAGAGCTCTGGGGGCATATTTAGGGAAGAATGATTAATGAGAACCTCTTTATATAAATAACTTTCACAAGGTGATATTCCAGAGGGAGTTTTCCTTACAACATGCTCTAATGTCTAGTTGAAGGTTTCTGCACATTACCTTCTTTGTATTCACAGAGTTTGCCTACAACTTGAGTCCTTACAATTCTCCTGGGGTTATTGCACCCATCTTCAACATTTGAGTCTTCACATTTTTCTCCTATTGCAACCATGTTCCTGTTGGTTTCCTACATTACACCTCCATAGTGCTGGCTTTGGGAAGGCTATCACAGAGCTCACTCCTCCAGAATGAAGTTTACGACCACATCTTTAAAAGTCATTGACTTGATGCCCATGTTCTGAGGTGTCCAGATGTCCTCACTAGGGTCCTTGCAGCTCTTGGAGTTCACAGACAGACCAGGGTTGAGCTGCTTTGTCTTTTCTGCCCCAGTCCTTGATCCAAACTGGTGCCTCCAGGAAAAGAATATCCACATCATAAGATACTTTTATACATACTTATTTTGTCAGGTTTTTTTATTAATCCTGAATGGATGTTGGGTTTTCTCAAGTTTTTTCTCATATTTATTGAGATGGTCATGTGATTTTTACCCTTACATTCACCTATGCAGTGTATTCTATTTACTGGCTTATGTATATTGTGCCATTCTTGTATATGTAGGATGAGGCTGACTTGAATGGTTTGCTGCACCCTGTTTGCAAGTATCCTGCTGAGGGTTTGTGTATCCAGATTCAGTAAAGATACTGACCTGTAGTTTTCTTTTTTTGTTGAGTCCTTTTCCAGTTTTGGTATCATGGTAACTTGACTTCGATGAATGAGTTTGGCAGCATTCCTTCCCTTTCAATTTCATGGCAGTCTTTGGGGAATATTGGGTTTATTTATTCCATGAATTTCTGATAAAATTCAATAGTGAAGCACTTGGATCCTGGAGTTTTCTTGGTTAAGTTTACATTGCTGCCTCATTTTAATTGCCTTGTTTTACTCATGATTTATGCATTTTTGTGTTGACTGTTGTAGATCAGGTGGTTTAGAAAGGTCTGTCACTATAGTAGAGATATTTTTATTGAATAAATTTCTCCCTGTTATGTACTTTGGGTGTGATCCAACCCACACATACTGAACATTTTTTAAGTACAAGAGTTGTTTCCCAGCACTGAACTGCAAAGAGAGAACAACCTCTGGTAATGTCAACATCCGAAAACAAATCATATATCAATGTAAAATTCAAAGCTTGTTTGACTAGTTTTCTATCCTTTCAATAGTCCAGGAAAACAAAGGCTTAGTAATGGCAGAAAAAGTACTGAAAGATAAGAAAAGAAAAAAGAAAAAATGAATTTAAAAATAAACAAAATAAGAAAAATTGAGAAAATAGAGTACTAGGAAGGATCAAAAGCACATGGGTGGAAAGGAGAAAATAGTTTTTGATGATATAATTTTGATGATATAATATATAGAAAGAAAGGAAATGATTGAGAGTATATGTATTGGATGGAATGAAAGAGTAGAGAGAAGGATTCATGAGTGGAAAGTAGCAAGATACTGTACTTAATCTGCAAACCACCAGAAATTCTATTAGAAGACCTAAGAAAAGACCTTTGGAGAGGGAGAAACTGATATGTAAATGTAAGGCACTGTGGACACAAAAATGATATACTGATATACCCCTTATGTGCCCTTACACACACTCTAAATTAGAAAAATGGAAAAATTAAGTTTTATAATAGTTTGCATATACATATGCCTTCAGATTGCCTGCTTGTAAACCTCCTGCCAATAAAACAATTGTGGAGGACATTTGCAGTTTCTGTGTACAATTATTAGGTTCCAAGGAAAAATTCACCACTACCAATAAAGGGGAGGGTGGAAAGACTTGTCAGGGTATGAGAGGTAAAATGAGGAAAGAGAATGAGAGGTGGCACTTTAGTGGATCATTAAAGAGGATACAGGGAGATGGAGTCCAATTAATAATCTACAGAATCTCTAATTTTGAAAACCCTAGAAACAACCCATGGTGGGTGGAATGTTAACATCCTTTTTTTTTTTTTTTTTTTGGTACCAGAGATCGAAGTTACTACCTTGCACTTGCCAGGCAGACTGTGGTGCCACTAAGCTAAACCCCTGGCCCTGTTAACATCTTATTAACTTTTAGTACCTTATACTGTAGTATCTTATAATGCAGCATTTAGAATGCTCTCAATAGCTCATATATATATATATATAGTAGTGATAGGTTGATTGTGTCAACTTGAGAAGTTTAGGAGCTTAACAAACTGATTTAGCCATTCTACACCATAGGGTGCAGAAGACCTACCCTAGGGTGGTGTAAAAGAGAAGTAAGGAAGGACTGCTGATTGGGTTCTATTTTTTGGAGGAGCTCCAGTCTTTGTCTTCAGCTTGGACCTCATCTCCTGGCTTCCAGTGCCGACTGTGGCTTCTGCCTTGGGCCATTCAGCCTTCTAGCATAGATTCTTCAGCTTTCCATGACAGACCCATTGGTCTCCTGATACAGACTTGCACGGGACACTGCAGTGAACTCCAGACACTGTATCGAATCCTTCAGCCCTCAGAGTGCAGACATCCTCTGCATGTTTCCTCATCAGACTCTGTGGGTGACTACTGTAAGTCAATCTTTTCCTTATACATTTGTATATCTCGTGTTATATCTGTTTCTTTAGTAAAACCCTAAGATATATATATATATATATATATATATATATATATATATATATGCAAGTCTCTTCTCCTCCCTTATACTGTAAGTAGTCTACCCACCCACCCAGGGCAGGTGTAGCACTCACACCACCTCTGTGCTCTCCTCTTGCACAGACTGAGGATATTTACAAAGGATCCTGGCTCCCCTGTTGCTCTGGCTGCTTTTGCTGGCTGCTGCTTTCAAGTGTTGCACCAGTGTCATGCCACCCTGACTTGGAGCCAGCTGATTATGGACTGAGACCTTCACAAACAGTGAGCTAAATGAACCTTTCCTTCCTTTATTTTCAGTGTTGGGTATTTCGTCCCAGCAACAAGAGAAAAGTAACCAAGACAAAGATATATGTGACTGTAGATGTTAGATGAGATAAGACATAGAGTAACAGTGATTCAAAGTTAGATAACATGAAACAGATTTTAAAGTGGTGAAGTGGAATGGAATATTTCACACAAAATAATAGAAAATTTATACATATATTGTTATAGTGTGGTCAGTCAGGTGGCCCCCACTAAAGTCTCATGTAATCATGGACACAGCTTTGTCTAGCATTCATGATTGGTTTGTTGTCTAGTGCTGAGATTGGCAATGTGAGTGCTGCACCTTTCCAGGGGTGGAGCTGACATACAGTGTAAGGGCAGGAGGAAGGCATGTCTCTCTCTCTTGCTAGTTTGTGGCCACCGTGAATGACTGCCCCACCATGCCATGCTGCCTTGGAGCCAACTGAGTATGGACTGTAAAAAACAAACTTTTCCTTCCCTAACTTTGGGAATCAGGTATCCTGTTTCAGCAATGAGAAAAAAGTGACTAAGACACATATCTATAAACATGCCCCCATAGACACATATTTACAAAGACCTGTTATGCTACTCAAGGACTCAAAGAAAGATACACATCCACTCATGCAAGAATGTACACACATAAATCATACCAATGACAACATACTTCAGAGCCTCAGTGTCCTCAAGGTGTTGGCAGGTCACTGGTGTTTTTTCCACAGACAGGTAGGAAACTCAGGTTATCGGTTGAGATTCTACCACAGTTTCTACTACTTTGTCCACTTCTCCTCTCTCAGCATTCCACACTCTTCATTTGCAGTTATGTCCCAGTTCCTCTCAACTGACCAGTAAAGTCAGTGGTCTCCTACGGTTAGGAAGGAGGCAGTATCTCTGCTCCTTAGTGCTATTCTGATGACTTTTCTCTGCCACCTCCACTTGTGGATCAAAGCAATACTCGTGATCTCCCAGTTTCAATCTGACTAGGACTTTTAGTGGTTTCTGGGAACATTTACAAGCACTCATCTGGATGTTTCTTTTTACACCAGAGTTGTTCAACTTCACAAAGGATTCTTTTGCAGCCCTCAAGTTCAGTGGCCTTTAGGGACTGACAGAAGAGAGCTCTTCTGTGTGGAGTTTAGAAGTGTTTGGGGTGGGGTGGGAGGGACGCATACAGGCACAGAACTCAGAACCAATTGAGGACAATGAGAAAGTTCTTTTGTCTGTCCCTGGATAACAATGGTCACAGCCCCTGCAATTCTTAGTGTCTCACAGGTTTCTCAATGCCTGGTTCTGCTTCCTAAACAGGACTGCACCCTTTGCTCATCTTAGTCCCTAGGTCTCACTGGCCTTCAGTCACACCCTTCTGAGCAATTCTCTGACCTGTGCCATTTTCTTGGTGTCCTGTACTGTGGATGCCCATTCTTGTGAGATGTTACTTGCTGGCCTCTATCAGTGTGAGAAAAGTTAGGCCAGGTGAGCACTGAATGTTGGTTGTTAGGGTGACTGCCAAATAGCAGCCTGGTAGCCACTGCACTTGGCTTCTTTCCTTACGTGGATTTGGATTTTTTCCAAGCTAGCATATTGGCCTCACCTGGGTCATAAGCTACAGGACTAAGAAGAAGCCTTGCTTCTTGTTCTAAATATCCCAATGTGGTGTATTTTTCCTCCAAGTTGTCTTCACTTGGTTGGGTACCTGAGCAATGTAGTGAACCTCTGAGAATCTCATGAGCACTGCTATTTCCAGTGCTCCATGCTGGTTCTGTTTGCAGTACATAATGATAACTTTCATCATGGAGAGTAGGTACATGAAAATAACACAACTATTGGTTGTTGGTCTGTCATAGAAGGCTTTTATCAGACTGTAGTAAAGGCCATGCATTTCAATTTTCTGTAGGGTATTTTCATGAATGTGTGTTGGACTTTGTCAAATGCTGTTTCTCTTCATGTGATCAGATGATTTTTGTCTTTGTATCTGTTAATATGATGTATTACATTTATTAATTTGCATGTGTTGAACCATTCCTGCACCCCTGGGATGAATCCTGCTAGGTCATGGTGTGTGACCTTCTAGATCATTTGCTGCATTTGTTTGCCAAAATCGTTTTGAGGATTTTTGCAAATATAGGTATGTTTTAAATGGAGACCTGTAGATAGACAAAGATACTGTCATGAAGACCATGCATAAAAAATACCAGGCTAAGAATATTTGGAATGAAAAAGTTTTTGTCAAGTTTACAAAACTGAAAGACATGATGAGCTCTGAGCTTTGTAAGAAAGAAGAATAAGTGGGAATTTCTGGGCAGTATTGTGTAAGTGATACTGCTCTTTTACTACTATAGTAAAACTGCCCAAGGATTTTAAGCAGAAATAGAACACAATTCAATTTATATTTGTAAATGAAAAAGACTGGTATTTTTGTGGAAGGACCAAAAGGAAACAAGAAGCTACTGAAATAGACAAGAACAGATGATAGTGTCAGTAGAGATATGTTTTTGAGACTAAAAGAGATATCTGGATGACTTCCAGATACAACTATGGACACTGGTGAAAGGATGATTGCCAGGCTTCTGGTATATATTGATGCCAATCAATGAAATGAGAGACTAATAAGAGAATAGTTTTTATTTGATCCTAAATGTCTTAGTTACTTTTCACTCATTGCTGACACAAAATACTTGATGCCCAAAATTAGGCAAGGAAAGGTTTATTTCTTACAGCTCTCAGGGGTTTCAGTCCATAATCATTTGGCTCCAAGGCAGCATGGCATGGTGGGGCCACCATTCATAGCTGCCACCAAACAGCAAGGCAAACCAGCAAGAGAGAGTAAGACACACATTATTCCCACCCTTACACTGCATGTCAGCTCCATTCCTAGGTAGGTGCAATACTCACCACCAATCACAGTGCCAGACAACAAGCCAATCACAAATGCCAGACCCAGTCCCATCCAAGATTACATGAACCTTTGGGGGTACACAGTACCTTTCCCACAGCATTCCAACCCTGGCCCCCAAGGACTCACATATATCCTTTATACAAAAGACATTTAGTCCATTTCCAAGAGTTTCCACAGTCCTAACAATTTTAGCATTGCTGAAAGGTCCAAGTCCTAAATCTCCTTCGAGATCTATAGCAAAGTCTTAACTGTAACCCCCTGTACAAATGAAAACAAGTTAAACACTTCCAAAATGCAAAGGCACTAGATAAACATTGCTATTCCAAAAGTTGCAAACAGGGGAATACAAAGCATTGGAACCAAAGCAAGTCCAAAATCCAGCAGGGCAAACATTAAGTCCTGGAGTTCCATGCTCAATATCTGAAGCAATCTCGTTGCAAGCTCCAAAAGGATTGAGTGATTCCACGATGACGACACTTCCAGGGACTCCATTTTTCATAGCTTCTCTCTTAAACTCATTCTGTTTGGTTCTCACAGTTTTTCTTGGATGATCCATGTTCATGGTTTTTTCAAACTTCTGGGTTTTCCATTGTACTCTTGGCTTCACCCTTGCATCTTTACATATCACCCTCTGCAGTCAGGGGTGAAGCTGCACATTTTTCTCGCACTTAAAACCAGCACCACGCGGATGCTGCCAAGGTCCACTGCCAGCTGGTGCAGTAACCAGGCTTCCCTCTCTCTTGGCTGTAGGGGTCGAGTGCCTGGATTGCTGAGCTCTCTGAACCTGACTGTGAAGAAAAGCTTGTCTATGCTGCCACCATTCTGGAATCTGGTGCATCTCCTGCCATTTCGGAACCTCCTGTGGCCTCTGTCACCACTCTGGAACATGGCACTCTGTGACTTTGTCTTCCGAGCAAACACTTTCATCTTTGCCAGACTGAGGCTGCAAAAGGTGGAGGCCTGCTGCTTCCTGGAATGGTTCCAGACTATCATTTTTATTCTTTTGTTCCTTTTCAGAAATCAAGGTCTCAGCTCTATCTTTACAGTCACATCTTTCTGGTCAAACTCACAACATTTTAAATCATCCTGCTGGGCTTTTTGTTCTTGATTCACAGCATAAATCTGGCTAAAAGCCCCCAACAATAGCCAGGCCACTGCCTTAACATTTGGCTGTATTGAAATTTCTTTTGTCAGAGAAATGACTCCCTGACCTTAATCTCAGTCTTACGCAAAGTCTCTGGGTATGGGCACAATGCATACAAGTTTTCTGCCAAGCAATAACACACATCATGTGGAGTCCTACAACCAATGCAGTCCTTCTTCCCAGCAGAAACCACCCGAGCCTGGTCTTTACCATTGGACTATCTGCCTTCTGGTCTCTGGAGCTCTGACCAGAATCTCCCATACAGAACAGCCTAAGCCGTTCCAGCTCTATGCATCAAGGTAACATCTGTGCACCTTTCCAAATTATTCACACAAGCCATTTCCAAAGACTCTTGAACCACATGGTCAAGTACAGTCACAGCAACAACCCCACTGCCCTGGTACCAAATTCTGTCTTGATTACTTTATCTCCTTGCAGAGACAAAACACCTGATGCCCAAAATTAGGCAATGAAAGGTCTATTTCTTATAGTTCTCAGGGGTTTCATTCCGTACTCAGTTGGCTCCAAGGCAGTGTGGCACGGCAGGGCCACCACTCATGTTAGCCACCATATAGTAAGGTGAACTGGTGAGAGAGAGCAAGACATGCATTCCTCTTGCCCTTATACTGCACGTCGACTCCACCCCTGGGAGGGTGCAACACTCACATCACCAATCCCAGCACCAGACCACAAACCAATCACAAACACCAAACCCAGTCCCATCCAAGATTACATGAGGCTTTGGGGGGACATAGGACCTTACCCACAGCACTGAGATTTGTTTGGGAGATGAAAATTTCATGGAAATTCGATAATCAGCATTTGTGTGGAATTCATGATCAAAGGAGTAATTTACTTATCCTACAGGGAGTAGAGACAAAGAAGAGGACATAGTCCAGGATTTTATCCTGTGATTTAAAGTTTTTAAAGTTTGACAGAAGAAAAGAAACTGTCAAAGAGGTCACCTTTGTAATATTTCTTTTTTCTATATTTATATCTTGTGGTACACTTCCATAATCTGTTCTGCAATCTCCTATTCATCCTCTGCAGCACATTTCAAATATCCTCTTCTTTGCAGTTCTTTCCCTGGTCCGAGTTAATCGTTTTCCAATATGCATAGCTGTTAATGTTATGTTAAATTATAACTAGTCAACAGATAAAAAGCAATTATTAACTGTGAAATATAGTTTTTAAAAAATTTTGACTGTGTAATTGTAAATATACATTATCCTATCTTTTTTGTTAAATATTTTAGATATACAAGCAGTTTTAAAAATCAAAGATTAGCAGTGCCCCAACTATACTCTTCTCTCCTCACCAAAGAGAACTACTATCCTGCATTTGATGCTTACCAGGTTGAAGTGATAGAATGATTGCTGAGCACGCACAGGACCCAAGGTTTGATCCCCAGAACCAAAAACAGTGACATTAATTATTATCATACATAGAATTGTTTTACATATGTGTGAATGTATAATATACATGTATATGTCATGTATCTATGCTATTCTGACTTGTATATTTTATTTTTAAAATTAATTTTATTGATATATCTTAGATAAGTGTAATAATCATAGTCATGATAAGGAATTTGTACCCATACGTGATATATTTTGATTCCTCTTGTTTCCCAAGTCCTTCACCTCCCTTCAACTCTTTCTCACCTCCCTATTTGCAAAGCTTTGCTTTCATTTTATCCTTTTAAAAAATCATAATGTACAATAGATACTGTGAAATCAGAAGAAAGTGTTCAAAAGGAAAGAGGAACTAGGGTGGGGAAAGGGAAAAAGGAAGGAAGGAAAATTAAATATGTTTTAATATGTGTCATTATCTCATTTGATCTTCAGCACAACTTTGGAATTTATGTATCATTCCATTTCATAGATGAGACACTAAAGTAACTTACAATTTGTTACTTATGAAGCTGGAGTTGAGCCCAAGCTATTAGCAGTTGAATCCTATGAGTGTGATTTCAACCTTGTGTTACTTCATATATATCTAGAATTTTGCTTTCATACTATGCTATATTTTTGCATATGCAAATAAGTATAAGCATATCAATTGCAGTAATATGAATTTAAACAAAAGTTCAAATTATTTTATCTTTGTTTTTCTCCCACGCTAAACTATAAGCAAGTCATGGCTTACTGAATTTCATAACTTCTAGATCAGACTCATTTTCATGTATGGGGAACACTAAATAAATATTTGTTGCATAATTAAAGGAATATAGAACCTTGGTTTTGAGTGTTCTTCTAAAATTTTAAGTTTTTCTGCTTGATTTCTTATTTGTAAATCTATGTATTTATTTGTTCAATGTTAGAGGTGGATGGATTTCTAATTTCATGAATGAAATTTTGAATATGGGTCAGTAAGTTTACTAGACTCATGTTTTGTTTTTTTACATCTTTTCACTACCAAAGTTACTTTTCCCAAGATTATATCACCAAAATATCATGCTGGTTGTTTATTAATTATTTTATGTAATTTGTTCTAAGTTGTTATTTCATGCAATTTGTTCAAGCTTATCTTTTTTTCTGGATTCCCCACCATTTTGAAGTAGTCTTCTATTACTAAGAATTTAATTTCATGCTGCTTTCAAGTATCTTGAATGGAGACCAAAATGTGTGTGAATTCTGGAAGGGTAAAATACTAATTTTGTATAATTCACCAAAGATAAATGTTCTTTGCTGTAAAAATGCTATGAAAGATAAAGAAATATTCTTTCTCAGCAATATTCAGCACTTTACCTTTTATTGTTAAAATTATGAAAGAAAACATCTTAAAATGGCCTAAAATTATTGCTAAATTAAAAGATAAATTGTTTCTATTTTAATAATGACTGGATTCTGCTTTAGAAAGGTTGACATCATTAAAATATTTCACTTTGTCAAGCAATTTCCAGTGAGACCTTTCCTGTTATCAAGAAGCTTTTATTGCTTTGACATACTTTCCAAAATGCAAGCTGTTTTCTCATATACTTGAAATCAAAACACTCCAAAACAAAATACTTCCTCACAATACAATATTTAAGAATCAAAAGGAATGTATCATTTCAAACTTACAAAGCAGTAGCCTTTTGTACTTTATTTGCAGGACAGTTTTACCACTCAGCACCTGTCTTAGTTACTTCCTTTATGCTGGGACAAAATACCCAACATCCATAAGTTAAAGGAGGAAAAGTTTATTGTAGTTCACAGTCTGTTGAGGCTTCAGTCAATAGTCAGCTGCACCAAAACCAGGGCAGGATGGTAGAGGGGCATAGAAGATGAAAAACAGTTCAGGCCATGACAGGAAGAAAGCAGGAAGCAGCACAGCCCTGAGCTTCCCTTTCCATTTTAGTCCATGCAAACTACAAGCCTATTGGTTAGTACCACCCACATCCAGGGTGGGCCCTCCATTATCCACACCCAGGACTATGCTAAACGAATCAGTGGACAAATTTAGTTATCATATATCCTTAATCCATATTCACTCATCCTAGAGTCAACCACCTCTGAAAAACCCACTGAGTGCATAAAGTTTTGGGGTGCATTGAGATACAGGCCGTAACACTCCACATGGCCACATCTAGTAGGATATTTTTCAATACAGTGCAAAATCATTGAAAGCAATTATATATTACTTCAAATAGGCTTCAACTTGGAAATATATTCTAAATTGAACAATGCCCTTATTTATACCTTCTTTCTTTGATGCCAGAATACCAGAGAATTACTACTTGATAATTAATCCTCTCATTAGCCATTCAACCAAAGAGAACTGATACAACCATTTTCTAAGGAAACTTTGTACCTGGCAGGAGATAAGTCACTCCTAAATTTATGTGTTCTCTAAATTACTATGCCATTGCCAGTTCTCCCGCCTGGAATGCCATGCCATTTAGTGATTTTGCAGTTTGACCTCTAAAGTGGTGAATTTTTATTCCAGTCTTTTGTTTATCTTTAATCTAGTTCTCCAGTGGTGTTTATACAAAGACAAATGAACCTACATTTTAAAATTTATCCCTCTCCATCTCATTTCTTTATGTTCATTTTTGTTCAGTCTTCCTAACTTATTTTCCCAGTGAACTTCATTGTTCCCATTTGCTCAATACAGTGGTCTATGTTGGTTACCTAAAATCTTCATCTTGGTCAAGCATTCAATAAAGTCTTAGTATTATAGAATCATTTATCTCTTTGATGCAACTAACATTCCTATAGCTATCATTATTATAAAAAATCCTTCATCTTTCACGTATTAATATAATTTATGCTAAATTGAAAGTTGTACTGAAAAATATTATTAACCAGGGATATAAAGTTCACTGTAAATACATAAATAACTAATATCTTGATCTGTATAGGAAAAATTATTTTTATTTTTCAGAAGCATTTTATCCTCTGTGTCTTGGTTACTTTTCTCTCATTGTTGAGACAAAATACCTGATTCCTTCTCTATGCATAATCTTTCTGTATACTTATCATTTCTATGATTATAATGTCTAATTCCCTATTGCAAGTTTTAAATGATAGCTGTGACTCTTCAGCTATTTGGTGAATGTATTACATATTTGATTAACATATTTTAATTTATTAATCTATGTAAGGCCTTCTATTATCTGCCTATCATCTGAATGCTATTCACATTTCATAGTAACATTTTCATACTCTTGTCCTTCTAAATTACATTTAACCCAATTTAATACTTTTATGCATTTTCAAATTCGTCCTCTTTTGTACTTTCTATTTGCTCCTGCATTTTCTTCAAGCCTGTGAGACACTTCACACTTCACAACTCTTCACAGGTGCATTTAACTCCCATTCTTCCAGAACAAGGTGGGCTCTTCATTTGCTCTGACTCTTCTAATGTTTTCCTAGCTTTTTCATCCTTTTGACCTATACATAGTAGTCGGATTTCAAAATTTATGTCAAGAGTATCTGTTTCACCTGCTGAATCCTTGACATTTTAGCTATTTTTGTTCAGAATTGAACCTTTGGACCCATGTTTCCTAGAGTCTAGAATCAGAATTTTTATGGAAGTTTATATATCTTTAAAGCAGCCAGTGTAGTAGTTTTTAAATTTCCACAGAGACATTTAATATAAATATTCAGTTAGCTACACATTAAACTTTGCATTTAGATTAAAGAAATCAAAATTTTTTTCTCTCCTCGCTGCCACTCAATTATTGTTTTTCTGCACATTGCTGCAAATTTGTTATTATAGGTATGCATTCTTTTGTCTTTTACCAATGAAGACATTGCTTTAAATATGTCAATATCAATTTGCTTTCTCATTTAAAAATATTTTGGCTAACAGCAAAGAAAATAACCAAAAAAGGTGAAGAGATAAATTACAGAATAGATAAACAATATATGTAAATTGCACATCTGAATAGGACTTATATTCAGAATACATGTAGAATTTCCAAACTTAATAGTAGAAATCTCAAATAGCCTGATTTTAAAATGGGTAATGTATCCAAATAGATATTTCTCAAAAGAAGACATGCGAATGGTCCATAGGTATATACAAAAGTTCAGCATTGCTAATCATCAGGGATATGAAAATTAAAACCAAGATGAAACATCACCTCACCCCAGGAAGAATGACTATTAACAAAAGGACTAATGATAACAAATGCAGTGAAGTTGTGGAAAACAAAACCTTTGCAATCTTTTGCCGGGAATGTACATTATTACAGCCACTATGGAAAAGAGCGTGGAAGTTCCTTCAGAAATTAAAAATAGAGCTATCGGATGTTCCAGCAATCCCATTACTGAGTATGCATCTAAAGGAAGTGAAACCAGTATGTCAAAGATACATCTTTACTCCATTGTTCATTGGAGTACTTCTCACAAAAATGGAAAAACCTAAGTTTTTATCAATGATGAATGAATCAAGAAAGAGTGGCAAACATACACAATGGAATATTATTGAGACATAAAAAAATTAAGTTTTATTTGTGACAACATGGGTGGAAGTAGAGATCATCATGTTAAGCAAACTAAGTCAGGCACAGAATCACAAGGACTGAATTATCTCACTTATATGTAAAACCTAAAAAAGTTGGTCTCACAGAATTTGAGAATAGAATGCTTCTTAATAGTAGTTGAGAGCTAGGGAGGAGTTCTGATCTGTATTTGAACAAAAGCTGATTATAAAGAAATAATAATGTACTTCAGAAAGCTAAACAGAAGGCTTTGAAAGTATTCACCATAAAAGGACAACAAATATTTGAGAAGATCGCTAAATTTAACCTGATTAAAATATTGTGCAACTTAAAGGCAAGTTCAAATGTTACATGAAATCCTATGAATATGTAAGTTCTATATTTTTTTTTGTATTGGAAATTGAACTCAGGACCTCGTACTTGCCAGGCAGGTGCTGTGCCACTGAGCTATATCACCAGGCCTATTTCTATGTTTTGTCTATTAGTTTAAGAAACAAAGTTCTAAGAAAAAATGTGTAGATAATTATGATGTCTAAATGTTCTATTTTTTTATTCAAGAGAAAAAAACACATATAAGAAAGGCAAAAAGCAAAAGAGGCAAACGACTAGAGTAAATTCACAACAGTAACATTATAGGATTACAAAACGGGATGATAGAAAATTGACAATGGTTGCAATACTGCGTATCACTATCTTTAAAAGCGTTGTTTACATTAACAGACATAGACATGTAAAATTGATCTAATCATATGAGTATTAACTGTTCTTTCTCAATAACTGACACATCCATCAGTATGTTCGTTTTAGTTATCCTACATATACATATATACAGATTTATATCTTTTCCTTTTCCCTTCACTCTTTCCCACTTTTCCCTTCCCAATTACTTTTGCTCTTTGAGCTGTTTTTTACCCTTGCATAGTATTTATTATAGATTTGGGATCATATATACATTTTCCATTTCTTACACTAGGGAGACAATATGGTATTTACACAGGTGGGTTTGATTTATCTCACTTATGAGTATGGTCTCGAGTTGTGAACATTTACTTATAAAAGTCTCAATGCAATCTTTCTTAACAGCTGAGTAGTACTCCATTGTATAAAAATACCACATCTTTTTTATAGATTCTTTGATTGATGGGCACTTGGGTTGTTTCCAAGATCTGGCTATTACAAATTGGGTTGCTATAAACATGGGTGCACAGATATCACTGTGGTATGATGCTTTCAATTCTTCTGGGAAAATGCCTAGAAGTGGGATAGCTGGGTTGAATGGGATCTCTAATCCTAGCTTCTTGAGGAATCTCCACACTGATTTCCACAGTGGTTGCACCAGTCTACACTCCCACCAACCTTGGAGAGGAGTTCCTTTTTCCCCACAGCCCCTCCAGCATTTGTTGTTGGTTGATTTTTTAATCTTGGCCATTCTTTCTGGAGTGAGATGGAATCTCAGTGTTGTTTTAATTTGCATTTCCCGAGTGACCATTGATGTTGAACATTTTTTCATATATTTATTTGACATTTGTATTTCTTTCTCTGAGAAGTGTGTATTCATCTCAGATGCCCATTTTTGGATTGGGTCCTTGAATTTTAGGGGCCTCATTTCTTTTAATTCTTTATATGTTTTAGAAAGAAGTCCTTTGTCTGATGGACAATTGGCTAAGATGCTTTCCCAATTCATGGGTTTTCTTTTCACTCCGTTGGAGATTTCCTTTGACACATGCAAAAACTTTTTAGTAAGATGAGATCCCAGTTGTTGATTCTGGGTAGGGTTAGGGTTAGGGTTAGGGTTTCCCATGCAATTTGATTTTTGTTCATGAACTCTCTGCCTACTCCTATGTCATCGAGATTTTTACCTACTCTGTCTTCTAGTAAGTTTAGTGTCTCTGTTTTAATATTCAGATCTTTCATCCATTTTGACTTTATGTTAGTGCATGGTGATAGGCACGGATCTAGTTTTAGTTTACAGCATATAGAAAGCCAGTTTTTCCAGCACCATTTGTTAAAGAGGCTGTCTTTCTTCCAATGTACTTGTGTGGCCCCTTTGTCAAAGATGAGGTGGTTAAGTGTGTTTGTAGTTGTGGCTATATCTTCTAATCTATTCCATTGATCTTCAGGTCTGTTTTGATTCCAGTACCATGCTGATTTTATCACAGTAGCTTTGTAGTATAGTTTCAAGTTGGGGATTGTGATGCCTCCTGCCTTCCCTTTGTTGCCCAGAATTGCCTTTGCTATTCTAGGTCTTTTCTGGTTCCAGATGAATTTCAGGAATGCTTTCTCTAGTTCTGTGAGGTAAGCAAGTGGCATTTTGATTGGGATTGCATTAAATATGCATAATAATTTTGGGAGAATGATGTTTGTTCTTCCTAGCCATTAACAGGGAATATCTTTCCATTTTCTGAAATCTTCTTCAATCTACGCTGGTCAGTCCCTGATGAGCAGCTCTGGAGTCTTGGGCTGGGCTCAGTACCTCTGTGTCCTGCAAGGCTGATGGGGCATTCCCCTGGTAGACTGCCTGAGTTGCGGGGCTGGATAGAGCTGGATCCTGTGTCCAGCTACTTAGGGCGTACTCCCGGGGTGTGCTGGTGGAGCCTCTACCTTACTGGGTAGGGCCAAGATTCTGTCTAATTGTTCTAAATAAATGTTATCCAGTTATTTTAACTAAAGGTACACATAAAACTAAATTTTGTCATTGCCTGAGCTCAGGAAAGGTAGAATTTATACCCTCACTGTCCAATAGATCATGATATTGATTGAGACACTTTGTTTTTCAGGTAAGGTCAGTTTTACAAGGTTTAATTTAAAGAGTTTTGGTGAAGTATTTTCAGGTCAATATATGCTTGAGATATGTGGAGCTTCCTGTATTGGCTACAGTATCATTTAGTCAGTAGGAAAATGACTGTAAAAGAAGTATAATCATAAAGTTAACTTTATGCTTGAAATAACAAAAAAAACTAAAGCAATTAAAAGATGCTTCATTTCTGATAAAAAATTACTAATATATCTTCATGGTATGAAGATTAAAGTCTAATACTGACAGGAATACTTATCTCCAAAGAAAGTGTACAAAGATGCACTTAGTTGTGACCTACAGTATTCTGTGGATAGTACCTTACAAATTACTATAGGATACAGAAGAGAAAGCACCAAATAACCTGATAGACATTACAAATTAATGGTGAGATCATTTAAATATTAAAAAGTTGTCTAAGGGGGTTTGATGTCAGTGAGCTTGCTTTTACATTCAGTAAGTACACTGCAACTATCACAAAATTTGAGTTAATTCATGTAGTCACTTATACATCAGTGAAAGACTGAAATTTTCAAAAAACACTATCTTTTGTTTCTCTTGCTGTAACAAATACAAATCAAGTTTACTTTTACAATTGTATTACTGCTAGATTTTTGGATACTTTTTACAGTTACATAGAGAAAAACTTATTTTTTTGATGATCTTTGAAAAGGAGATGTATACATACATTTTAAAATTTATGGTTATTTTTCAGTTATTGTATTAAATAACCCAATAGTATGGCAAACTGATGATACACTGATGCTATTTAAAACTTTTATTTTAGAACTTATGTTTTTTAACATAAAATTATTCGGAAGTCTCATTTCTTGATATAACAATCCCTCTGATAATACAAAAGGACTCTTTATTTCTATTTTGTTGATATTAATAGGACTTCAATATGTTCATTTTAACAAATTCATATGTTAATGGCCTTTAAATGTTACTTTTGCCTAGGATGCAAGAGCTTTAATGAAATCAGTTTGTCTTATCATAAGGCAAATGTGAAATTGATGTCTTAATGTATTAATCCAGGACAGTGATTAAGTGATGTTCACTTGGGTAAGACTGTGTGACTTCAGTTATTGGCTCTGATGCTTTATAGCTGTTTGGCACTAGGAAAACTGTACTATCTGCATGTTTCACTTTTTTATTTGTACATCTATAGTCATGAAATCGATCTCACAATGCTGCTGTGAGGGCTGGATGATATGCCGAACATGTTTGTCTTAGTTATTTTTATCACAGTGCTGGGACAAAATACCCAATGCCCAAAATTAAGGAAGGAAAGGTTTATTTAGCTCACAGTTTGTAGAATTTCAGTCAAAAGTCAGCTGGCTTCAAGACAGGGTGGCAAGTCACAGGGACAATACTTCAAGGGAGCAGAAGACAACAAAAGCAACAGAAGCAAAAATGGGGAGAGCAAGGCTCATTTCCTCCCTTACGTTGTAAGCAGGCTACCCCCATCCCAGGGATGAGGTGGTTTGCAAAGTGACCTTGGCTCCGTGAGCAGTACCTTAAACTTCTAAATTTCTCAAAATGACACAATGTATCAACTACTATAATCCACCCTTTGTGGCAACCAGACACATTTCTTTAAACCAGTTTTCAGATACAAAGGCATGCTCATTCTTATCATTTTATAATTTGAACATAATAGCACAGGTTTACAAAACCCTAAGAACCAGTATTAAGTCTACCAACATTACATTATATTAGAACCATTCTGTACCTGGCACCCAAAGACAGATGAATATTCCTTTGTGAAAAGGCATTTAGTCTATAAGATGGCATTATGAAAAGTCCAAGTCCCAAGTCTCCCACAAGATATATGGCAAACTCTTAACTGCAGGCCCCTGTACAAATGAAAAGTTAAATACTTCCAACATTCAATGGCACAAAATAAACCTTTTCATTCCAAAAATTAAAGACAAGAATTGGGAACAAACAAATCCAGCAGAGCAAACATTAAATCCTGTAGTTCCATTTACAGCATCCCAGGTAAAGTCCTTGGACATGAGTAAAATACAGACAAGCCATAACATACATTGTCTGGAGTCCAACAACTAATGCAGTCATTTTTCCTAGCAGAAACCTCCCAAACCTGGTCTTTACTGGCAGGATTTCTATCAACCTTCTGGTCTTCTGAGCTCTGGCAAGAATCTCTCATACAGAACAGCCTAAGACATTCTAGTTCTACTCTTTCAGGTGATATCTCTGAACTTTTCCAAACTCTTTTCATAAACTCCTCCCACTGGCATTTGAACCACATGATCAGATATAGTCACAGCAACAATCACACTTCTTTGGTACCAAATTTTGTCTTAGTTACTTTTTTCTCATTGCTGGAGCAATACCTGACACCCAAAGTTAAGAAAGGAAAGGTTGATTTAGCTTACAGTTTTTGGATGTTTCAGTCCACAATCAGCTGGCTCCAAAGCAGGGTGACATAGCTGAGGGGCAACAGTCCATGGCAAAACCAACAAGAGCAAACAAGAGGGGAGAGCAAGGTTCTGCTCTCCCTGGTCCCCTGCTGAGTCTCTTAGTTAAATTTCTAAACCTCTCAGGTTGACACAACAATCAACCATTACAATATTGGATACATACTAGCCCCCAATACCTGTTAACTGTGCATTATTAACTGTGCATTATTATAACCAAGAAAGAAGTTAATAAAATATTATATTTCATCCTAATTCAACAAACATTTGTCTTCTTACTAACATAGAAATTGCTGTAGACACTCTACCTGCTCTCAAGAAGTTCAAGAGAATATGACCAAGATTAAAAGTTACAACAAGGTGCAATTTAGAGCTAAATAAAATTTGATTTTAGGATATGATGGCGAAATAAAGGAAACTTGACCACAAAACAGCAAAGGCCCATACATTAATAGCAACAAATCTGAAACATAGGATCAGAATTTGAAAAAACTGGCGTAAATAAATTGGAAGAAAAAAAGCAAAACACTTAAAAATGGTGGCTTTGCCAATTTGTGTATGTTGGTGGGGGGCGAATCAGAGATGAAAAGTGTACAGCTTAAGTAATAATGGCTCTGATTATTACTAATTTATGTAATCCCTACTTTTTCTCTAATAGGAAAAAGGCTTTAAAATTTTATACATAGTATGCAGGCACTTTAGAGTCAATTCATATACACTATATTCATTTCCTATACATACAGCTTTACATGCTGTGGTGAGTAGATAAAGATTATTTTACTGAATTCCTGCCTATGAATATATGGCATTATGATGCAGATTTACTTTCATTTCTTTCAAACACCCTCAAATCCCACAGGGTAGGAGAAAATTTTCAGTGGTCATTATTATTCCTGCTTTGTAACTACCACCACTAACACTCTTTATTTAAAGAAGTACCACTAAGAGGACAATACATACATATCAGAGTGATTAAATGTGTTATAGTCGTAGTAATTTACATTAATTTTTCTTTTCTTTGGAGCATAATTTGTCCAACATTTCTTAAAAATCTGGATGGTTGTTCCATGGTATATATGCATGGAAAATGGCCCAACACTTTGAACTCTGTACATGAGCATGTGTAATATATTACTAGAATCATGCTGAAAGAAGCATGGCTGGGTGAGAGAAATGTATTTTATTTTCTTGCTATACAATTTTTGATTAGTAATTTAATTTTATTACACCTGAGTTCAAGATATGATTCTTAATTTTTGCTCTCTGACTTACATTTATGAAACATTATTCCTAATTTCACCTTACAAAAACAGAAGCCATATTTTCTTCTGAAGTCTCCTGAGCACTGGATGTATATGTGTAGTTTAGGTTTTTAAAAATTAATTTTGATTTAAAATTTATTTCCATATACATACAAGTTTAAAAATACAACTAAATGTTATGAAAGGAATTCTCTTAAAAGGCTTATGTGGTAGATGCGAAGACGTTTTACAAACATTAAAGCTCTGAATCTTTAAGAGACTAAGTGTCAAAATTTTTATAGCAACATTTTTCTTTGACAAAAATAGAAACTAAAGCACACATAAGTTAGACATTTAGAAAAAGAACTTATTTATTTATATATTCTAGATTTCTGCCTATGGTATACCTGCATTTCTGAGTTTTCTCACAATGGGTTTGCTTTGTTTTGTTTTTATAAAAATTGCAATTTTTGCACTCATCATGAGAACACAAAATTAATAGTTGATCTGATTTAGCAAGATTTTGTTAGAGTAAAGGCAAGATTATACTGTACTAGGATAGGAGGCATATTAATTCAATAAAAATCAGTGTTGTATTGAGATTGAGATTTATGAGACATTCTTAAATTTTTACCATAGTTTTATTATATTTTATTGAGGAAAGAAATTTTTCTCACATATTTGCTATACTCAAACCAAGTATCTTTTCTTTGGAGAGGGCTTTAGAAAAAAGGAAATACATTATATACAAGTATGATATGTATTCTTGTAATGCTAACACTTTAGGAAGCTGAGGCAGGAGGATCACAGTTTCAAGCCCAGCCTAGGAAACCTAGTGTTTTAACAAGACTGTGTCTCCAGATAAAAATCTTTAAACTAGGGGAGATAGCTCAGTGCAAGAGCCCTGGATTCAATCTCTAGGCCAACAAAAAATCAAGACCAAAGCCAAAGCAAAATTAAACCTAAAAATATAAAAACCCTAGCATATACTGCATGTTTGAAGAGCTAATATAAGATAAAAATAATTGCACATTTATGATATCTACAAAAAATTCAAAATTAAAAAATAAAATGAATATTCACCAATAACTTATAACAATATGATAACATAAGAACAATCTGTTGGCAGTGAAAGTGTCTCTAGATGCCATTAAAATTATCATAGTGACTAAAGGCCTACTTAATAATTAAAAGAACCTGAGATAATCAAATTTAAAAAATAAATTTGTGAAATTTTAATAATCATAAAAAGATATTTGATTTGGCTTCTCTATAATATATTTTGTGGTTTGATAAAACTAGTACTTGTTCTTATTTATAAGTTGCCAAATAAATTGAATTTATTTTGTTTATCTTTAAAATTGAGGTAAAATGAAATTGAAAATTTACACAGTTAAAACCTTCAACAATTTCAGTTCTCTTTAGCTTTGACTGGAATAAATATGTATCAGAATTTAGGAATGAACTGTCAGTACTATCAGCTATTTGCTTACTGTCAACTTTAGTAACACTTTGTCTGCTTGACTGGATTAAAAAATGCACAGGTGTTTGGCAAAGCAGATTTTCAGGTGTGTTTGTAGACAACTGACATGTAGACCAGCAAACTAAGGAGAAAGATCCAACCTAGTTGTGGGGGGCACCAACAATTAGGCTAATAACCTGGTTTGAATAAAAAGAGAGAGAAGATGAAAGTGTACCTATTTTGAAAACACTAATCTTTCTGAGCAAGCGTGAACTTTGCTGCCCTTGCCTTTGGACATTGATGACCAGGTCTCCAGTTTCTTCAGCCTTCCAGCACACACCTTCGCCAATGACTCTCAGGTGGGCTTTGGCCTTGGCAGTGGTGCTCCATCTTTGCTCCTACTTGCTCTGCAGAGTTCATCTTCTTGAGATGAGCAGTTAATGGTTCTCCAGTGTGCACATTATATTCCTTGAGAATATAATGTTAAGTGAAATAAATCAGAGAAATACAAACTTTAAGAAATAAAAAGCTAAAATTTAGAAATAATAGTAAATGTAATTAAGTTTCTTCAGAGACCATCTTGATGAGGACAAAGTCAGCTAGTAAATGCATTGAGATTTGCAGTCATGTGAATACTGTCAAAGCTTCTAAAATCAACCATCATAACGTGGAAGTGGTGATATACCACATATAAAGGAATGGTGGAATGAGACAAGCCGATTTAAAACTTTCTTATAAAAAGATGCATGGTTTAAATTTGGGCTTGACCTATAGTTAATGGACTCTGTTTTAGACAATTATTTTAATTCCCAATACCAAAAAAAAAAAACAATTATTTGTCATGATTGTAGATTAAATACCAACAGTATCAACCATAAGTTGCCAAAAATCACTTACAGACAGAAAAAATAACACATATTTAAATACTTACTGATCAATTTTAGATAAAAAATATTTCAAGAGAAAGTCTTTGAGTTAAGAAAATCAGAACTATTAAATAAAATGCACTCAAGAACACCAATTTGTCTATTGAATTTAAAATGAAAACTAATTTGATAGCTTAACATCAAAGTTCCAGAGGTTAAAGATTACTAGAAGAGACTATGGAATCCTAAAAATAAAGAAAAGACATCTAGAATAAATAAGGGAATTATCACATTAATAAAAAGCCAGGTTTCATGAAAAGCAATTTTTAGTTAAGTTATTAATTGTTTTTATGAGTATAAGAAACTTTAAAAAGGTTTAATAGCTGAATATGATAAATT
>RJWM01024969.1:0-29959 GCA_004363535.1 Dasyprocta punctata | reverse complement strand
GCTCTCCAAGAGTAACCTCTGTTTTCCTTCTCATTCCAGAGATAAACCTCCCGCTCCCTTTTGGCACGTGCTCTGAGCCCTCTCCAATCCAAACACTCCACAATCCCCCAAGCCTCCACCTCCAGACTGCAGCAAATCTTTTTGTCTCCTGTTTTACGCAGGCAGATGCTCCTTCAAATCAGCTGTCAATATGTCATTTTGCCCACCTCCCAAACTCCTCCCCCAGCCAAAGTTGATAAAGGTAACTACACTCCTTTGTCTTGCTGAGAGCTTCCACACCCCCAGCCCCTAAAGCTCTCCCATGCCCTCTGCATAAAGGCTTCCTCTTTATCTCTCTCTCACTCTCATTTTCTCTGCACTGCTTCAGAATGAGTTCCCCAAAATAATCCAACAGTTCTACCTGATTCTTCCTTTTACAGCCATTTTGAACCACTGTTCTTTCCAATTATTACTATTTAAAACTAAAATGCAATCACACCTGCTTTTTAAAAAGTTCTCCTTGGATGTGATAAATGCTTTACTGCCTTGGCTGTCTTGTTTCATTTCATAAGACTGCTTTTACATTTTTGTCATCATTACTATATTTTGAGGGCCGGGGATTTAGCTCAGTGGCATAAGCGCCTGCCTGGCAGGTGTGAGGTTGTAAGTTCGATCCCTGGTACCAAAAAACACGAAAAACAAAAAAACTGTTTTTTGAGCAGTAGACTATAATATGCTTAAATATGGTTTCCTTTTTGTTTCTACTGATTGATTTTTATACTTCTTCCTAAATCTCTGACCTGACATCTTTCATCAGTTTTTAAATATTTTTCCCATTTTCTTGGAAGACTCCAATTGCATGTATGTTAGACCTTTATGATTTGCCCTGTGTTTCTGTCATGTAATTTCTTGAATTCATTCTCTTCCACTTCTCTTTAGTTCAGATATTTTCCATAGATGTATATTTCAATGCCTTAATTTTGTCTTTTGTGTGTTCAATCTTCTATTACACATAGCTGTCATTTTTAGCTATACATTTTCTACTTGTTTTCCTTGTAATTTTCTGTTTACTGACAAAATCTCCTACCTTTTCATCTTTTTTGTATATATTGTTCTTTCTTTCCCTTGAGAATCTTTATTATGTTGATGTTCTTGTCTGCTATCTTCACTTTTTGGATAGTCATAAATTGATTTTGTTACTCTCATGTTTTCCAAATATTTGATCTTATTATTATGCCTTTGAATATGCTTAGATTATCTGACTAGATGCTAGACTTTAGGCATAAAATAAAACCCCTAGAAATCAGAAACCTGTGTGTGTGTGTGTGTGTGTGTGTGTGTGCGTGTGTGTGTGTGTGATACTGGGAGTCGAACCCCAAGGCCTTTGCACTGAACTGCATCCCCAGCCCAGCCCTTTTTATTTTTTATTTTGAGACAGGGTCTCACTAACTTGCCCCGTCCAGTAACTTCTCACTAGAATTTTTGGTAACAGTCTGTTTACATGTAGATTTGTCCTTTGCTTAGGTACATGTCTATTTGTGGGAGAGCTCTAAAACTTTAATACTTGTTCTTCCAGCACAGTGAAACTGTTGAAAACTTTCCTACACTTCCCAGAAAGTCTCTTCCTGCCCTACAGACTGGCTGTGCACCAAGCATAATTTTCTAAACACTTCTTGTCAGAGTTTGGCCCCACAAACCGCACCCCTTATTGGGGTCTCATGAAGCTTTTGAACCCCTGCAGTTTCCTCTGATTTCTGTCCTCCTGCGGGAATCTTGGCTCAGGCAAATACCCACATCCTCAGGCCTCTGCAGAAGAATGTCAGCACCAGACTCCCACACCCTGTTCGCTGGTTGATTTACAGAGCTTTGATACCTTTAAATATTTTATATGACTTTTCTAGGTGCTTGCAAAAGAAACTGAATTTCTGCAAGCTGGGTTATTTGACCCAAAAAGAAAGTCAGCTTCAGCCTTTTCACATGATTTTACTTTTACTGGAATATTTTTATCCCACTTTTTACCTAGTGAACTATCACTTCTCTTCTGTGACTTCTGCTGAGAAACTGTTTACCAACTCATCAACCAATATTGTCATGCTGTCAAACTCCTTCATGATGCCTTCTGTCATTTGTTTACGACACTTCTAGATTTCTGAAATTAAATACATTGTTCACTGAATGCCTTTCGCTGACTAAATTTGAAGGTCAGAGAAGACAAGGACCCTTTTATCATAGTGTGTGTTCTGCCCTGGATCCGTTACAGAGCACGGCAGATGGTAGGTATGTATTCTTGACCATCTTAGGTAAAGGCTCAGTTGTCTACCTAACCAAACTTTGGGACATGATCTCTCACCTCCCAGGATGTGGCCTCATGCCTCTGACACAGTGCCTTTCTCTCCTGGCTAATGACACTGTCCTGATGAACAAAGTTTTCAGAAGTAGCAAGCACTGAAAAAGCTGTGTTCCACATACAATGAGTATGTGTCGGGGTGGAGACAGAGAGCCAGTCAGCTACATAGGCAGCCCTGTTCCCAGACCATCAAATTGGCCGGAGAGGGCCTGTAACCTGGACAGGACCCTGTGTCCAGTTGTCCTACCGAAATATGGGCAGTAGTTCTGTGATATGCTTTGATACAAAATCGTCTACTCCGCATTTTAGGGAGCTCAGAGCCCAAAATTGATGGAAGCTGCTCTCCTGACAGTGTGCAGAGGGATCCTCAGATTGTACTGTTAATGGAACGGTAGGTAAGTGCCCATTTTGCTGAGCAACTGAAGCACACAGGTTTGTTACAACAGTTAACATTCACAAACTAGTGTAGAAACTTGATGCTACCAGAATGAAAATCAAAAGCAGAAAGCATGAGCTTTCCGTTGGAGTGTCCGGAGACAGCAAAAACTGATATGATAGACTGGGCAGATAGGAACATGTTATGCTATGTCAAAGCATGTGGTCCGATTGTCATAAACAGAACTTAATAAGCAAGCTATGTGACTCTCTAATCTATAGCTCCATCTGGAAAAAAGTGACAAAGGAGCTCTGCCTCAGAGAGAGAAGGCAGAGTCTTAGAGGACTTACCACTCAAATTTGTGCCCTAGCTACATCACTTGCACAGAAAGTAACTGGGCTGGCGGGCCCTGGTGGGAAACCGCACACCTTGGAGGAGCCCTGTGGCCGTTGACCTAAGGAATGGGGGTGGAAATGCAGGTTTCCAGCCACTGGGAAGTGGACACGCCGTGTGCAGCCTCCTTTGCGCCTTTCATCTGGAAACAAAGCAGTTCAGGCTGCAGGAGACAGAGGAGCCACCAGAAAGCAAGACTGAGTCCGTCGGAGCTCACAGGGAGGAGCCTGCCTGGGAACCAGCAGCCTGGGCTAGCGAGCCAGCAAAATCATTCTCTTCTGTGCTTCCATTGATATGTAGGGGTTTGTCACAGACATCCATGTGACCTAGCACAGAATTACTACATATCCTGAAAAACGCTCACATTCTTATACTTTAAAAAAATTAGGATCGGTCCGTCTATCCCCTATTAAATACAAAAACTTATGAAAACATTAACATGAGAATATTTAATAACTTCCAAGATTGTTTTAACCAGGGCTCACATTTGCATGTATTTGGATACATAAATGCCTATTTTGTTGAATGTCCTTTTAAAAGTAAGAACTCCACAAGATACATTGTCTGATACAATTTAGCATGATTTTCAATCATTGCTTATTTTTAAGGCTAAGCGTCCTAATCATATTACAACGTATGTGAATTTAATCACGTTCAATCAACTTTAAGGCTGGCATCATTTCTGTATTGAAGAGAAGATGTACTTACATTGGTTATCTGCAACAATATTGTTTTACATTAAAGTGGTATAAATAGAACCAAATTCTGTGGATAATACTTAAAAATACTGAGCATATTCATGATGAAAACTAACTCATGTACTTTTGTGAGTTGTTACTGAAGCAGCTATATCATTTGAGGGGCTCGATTTATTTAATAGTATTAAGGTAGTTCAAAAATGTTACCTATGCTATAATAGTGATTTGAATATAAAAGTTATCTAATATTTACAAGTTTGGTTGTGAATGCAATACTGAATTAGCTAATATGTACAATTAAATACATTATTTCTTATGAAGTAAAATATTATAAATTTTTGGCATTGCACATGATTTTCAAAAGTCTTACAGTTATGAAGTTTTCACTTAAACTCCTGAATCTTCTAGTAATCCAATCCATGCCTTTACCAGCTTCAGTCTCTGTGTTACTGCTTCTGTTTATTCATATTAGTTGACATTACAGAAATATAGAACACAAACATCTCTCTACAGATGATCTTGAAAACTCAGGGAAATAAGGAATCATTATCCTATACTTTTCTCTATTGAATTTTTGTTTCTTCAATCACATTTTGCTTGGTATACCAGATTACTTTTCTGCCCAAGGAACCAAAATCAGGCCTATTTTAAACCAAAATAAATAAATTTAAGAAATTTGTTTATTACTTTGAACTTTTATCAGAAAGGAGTCTGTGACCCATATGAAACTCAATCTTACCAGGTATACTGAGGATGAATGAAATTTTCTGTCCATTTCATATAAATTAGATTTGAGACGCATCTTTACTCTTATTAACATTTTCTTGTTGGATATTACTCTTGCTAATTTATTTTCATGGTAAATTAAATCACATGTCTTAATCAACTTCAGACCGAAATGTTTACACTGAGTCAGCTTCATAGTGATTTTCTTAGCAAAACCAAAATAACTACTCGCAGAGCCTGGAAATTTCCTGCCAGGTCATAGTTCATCGTGTGATAAATTGGTAATGGCAAATGGACACCCATGCATCTTCTGGCTGAAGAGCTCATGTATTTGACTGCATTCTTAACTGATCTAACATAATTAGTTCTATCCTGGAGGTTTCACCAGGAAGGGGGTGCAGAGGGCTTGTGGGATGACAGAGCTGTCAGGAAGGTCGAGGTCTTGGACACTCCCCAGCTTTCACACCGAACACAGACCTCCAATAGCAGTCTCACCCATTGCTGGAGCTGCTTTTGTCACACACCGGTATTCATGACCTTGACACTAGAAATGGAGAAGTAGATCCGGCGGGGCCATTTCTAACAGTGATCTTTAGGAGACATCTGGTTCTTTCTTCAGGGCCATAAACCTAAGACCGCCCACTCGTTCCCCTTAGATAAGGCGTCTCCATGGATTAATTCCTAACTGGCCCATGATCAACATAACTGATTTCAGGCATTTGGTATCTTTCTTTTCGGTATGCTGTGACTCACCATCACCATAAAGGCATGGTATCCCCACCTTATATTGAAGCTGGTCTTACGGCGAACTGCTCTCCCTCTCACTGTTAGAAACCCCCACATGCTATGGGCCCGGGGTTGGTGTCAAGAGCAGCACCTGGTGACAGAGCTCGGCTGGCTGAATCCACACCCTACTGTACACCAAGACAGTTCCTGGACTGGGAGCAATGCCCTGAGTTAGTTTACTGGCTTGTGTATCTGTACGTGAGGTGGCTTTGTTTTTATGTCTTTGCTTTCTGCTCATCCACCTCAAGTCAGCTCCTATCATGAATATCCCTTTTATGAGGAACACACATATGTACAAGTGCCTCTTACACTGTTGCTTCCGACCAGAAGAACCCTTATCACCTGCAAATGTGTTGAATGTGTGCATCCTCGGTTCTACTCAAGCCAACTGAAGCAGGGACTCAAGGCTGGGGACCAGCAGTCCATGTCGCCCAGGTCTCCCAGGTTCAGCCTAGAGACCACGGTCATGTGAGTGGTGCTGTAGCTGAAGACTCCCGGTCAGTGCCCTGCCCAGCCCGCCTTGCATCCTGTGCTGTGTGCCTCCTCTGAAATGGCTTGGAAGATGACAAGCCCCTCCACATCTTGGAGGATAATTAGAAAACATTTGTGTGACATTGGATTTGCTTTCAACAGACACAATTCCAAATTTTGATTACTTTTTCTTACATGTAATGAGTTTCTGACTTATTTTCCTTTTTCTTTCAGAATATACTTATCAAGTGCCTATTATAGCCCAACTAATAGACTAAAGGCGAACTGTCTACAAGACTTGCAAACTATTAATTGCACCAGTCATTCAACAGATTTTAGTATATTTTTAAATTTGTGAAACTACAACCACAATTAATCTCAGAGCATATCGTCATCCTTCCCCCCAAAAAGAAACCCTTCTGTATATTGGCAGTCATCATGTGTTTCCCAGTAATTAATCTTCCACCCCAGCCCAAGGCGAACATTGCTGTCTTCTGTCTCTGTGGATTTGCCCTAGTGGTCATTTCATATAAGTAGAAATATAGAATAGGCGGTTCCTGAGCATGCTTACCCCACTTGACATGTTTTCATGCTTCATCTCTGTTGTAGCATGTAGCAATATTTCATTTTTAGTGTTGGATAATATTCCATGAAATGGACGTGTCACACCGTGTGATCCATTTGTCAGCTGCTAGACAGTTGACGTATTCCTCTTATTATGACTATTGCTGCTATAACATTCCAGGCACGTGTGCTCCAGGCGGAACAGGAGAGGAATTGCTGAGTCACGCCGTGACACTGCCCAGCCTTTTCTAAAGCACCTGCCCATTTTCCACTCCCACCAGCAATACAATCTAGAGGATTCTTAACTTGGAATTTGGGGTGTGCTTCTAATTTTAAATTTTTATTTTTTTAATGACGTCTTAGCTACTTTTCTTTTATTGCTGAGACAAAACTATTTGACACCCAAAATTAAGGAAGGAAAAGCTTATTTAGCTCACAGTTTGTGGAGGTTTCAGCCCCTAATCAGCGGGCTCCAAGGCAGGGTGGTACTGCACAGGGCAACAGTTCACGGCAGCAGAGGACAGCAAAAGCAGCCAGAGCAAAACGGAGGAGAGCAGGCCTCTTTTCCTCCCTTGTATTTTATGCAGGCTAACACGCCCTGCTGCGGGGCAAGTGGTAGCAGTCACACCACCTCCACGCCCTCCTCTTGCAAGGGTCCCTACGTTTACAAAGTGAGACCCTGACCCCCTGCTGAGCTGCTTACTTAAACTTCACAGTGTCTCAAGTTGACACAGTGCTTCAACCATTACAAATGACAAAGGCCACCAGGTACCCAAAGACTAGCAAATATGTTGTTGTCTCATAAACGTTTATATGTAACATACCGACATACATATTTAACCCAATTTCTGGGTGACAAGTAGAAGTATGTGTAAATTTATGATGCACATGAATCCTAATAGAATGGTTTGCTCCGCGTAACTTAATAAAAATGAGTAAGTGGTTAATACAGAAAGAGGACTGACTGAGAGAATAAATTTGTGGGTAGATGAGTAAAGACACACAACTACCTTTCTAGTTTACATCAAACGAGGTGGTGAGCTCTTTCAGTTTCTGTTATGCATTTATAAATCTCAAGGGTGATCAGAAAATACAGTGAATGTTTACCAAAGAAACATGACAGTGAAAGATGCACTGCCATAAACAATGAGGTAAGTGTGTCTGAAGCCAGAGGCACATTCGGGGTACCGTGACGGGCATTCGTGGCAATGTGGCTTTTATTGTAATACATTTTTGAACATTTGCCGTATGATTTGTTTACCCTTATTGATCTACTGTTAATGGGAATTTCTGTCAAATAAAAGCATTCCTCATCCATCTTATTCACCCCGTCTGTCACTCCATGACTTCGAGCCCTTTGCCGAAACCCAAATAACCATAAAAAGTAAGCATGCCACAACAGTGTAAGGAGAGACACTCACAAAGAGGGCGTTCAGATCCGCTTCAGACAGTGGCAAGAAGGATGAGACAAGTGTTCTGGAAGTGAGGGGGAGAATTCTGAGGGGGATTAATAACAATGTGCCTTTAGTGTAATAAGTTTAAAAGTAACACTCACTGTAATTTTTATCACATCTCATATATACTGTATGTGTGAAACAGAATTTGGCTTTTCTTGTTAATGAAATAAAATAAATTACTACTGATGCTATTAACAAAAGTAGATGATGACCACCAACCCACATAACCCAGTGATACGAAGGTTAACCAATTTAAATATTCCTTAAAGTCTAGTAGATTTTGACTACAATGGTTAATCCAATCTGAACAACTGAAACTAAGTAGAAATTTGAATGCAGAGTCAGGCTCCTAATTAAAATCCACATCCTTCCTCCGAGAAATGTAGACTGTGTTTCAAAACACAGCAATAGAAATGCCCATTTGAAACATGTATATGTTTATAGATTTGTGGGCTCCTGTATTTTTTAGATTGCTAATACAATGAAAAATGTTTTTACTTAAATTTTTAAAAATTCTTGTGTGAGAAAACACTAAAAGCAGCAAATTGCCTTAGTAATTTTTGAGAAGGAAGATGACAAATCCATGAAATATTTTGCATTTAAGATTTAAAGAGAAGGGCTGGGGATACAGCTCCGTGGCACAGTGTCTGCCTGGCAAGCTCAGGGTCCTGTGTTCCCTTCTCAGCACTGAAAAAAAAAGAGAAGATATCAAGATGAAAACATTTGATTAAAGCTTCTATTGATCAGTTATTTTCTTTCCTTCTTTCTTTCTTTCTTTCTTTTTTTTAGTATTGTCACATTCAGTGTTTTGCAGTTTGTTATTTATTTGGTCAAGGTAAGAATGCTTCATTTTTATAAATGTTTCCGGTTTTTTCTTTTGCTTCCATTTCCACTGAAAGGGGAAAATAATCAGTAGTGTGAGAGTGTCCTGTTGAGGCAGTGCCCTTTATGAAAGAACAGCACATGGAGCAGTAAATATCTCCAGCCCGTGATTATAAATGCAGGAGCAGAGTCAATGTAGTTGATGAGTATAAATGCCATTTACAGCCTCACATCCTTCAGTATCATAAACCTTCATCTCTTTCTACAAGGAAAAGATGACAACATAAAATACACCCCACACATACGTGGAAATGACACACATGAAGAGACAGGTGTGTGTACCAACTGGAATTGGAATTTTACTGTTTTCATATGCGTTTACTACAAAGAGCCAATATGTGTATTTTTTTAATGTAAGTTTAAGTGTAAGCATGGATAGTGATTAATTATTTAAGATGGATTATGTGAAGGATAAAGGCTAAGGTTTTATACGTGGACAAGTCCTAGTCACTAGCCATTCAGGATTTCAGTGTTCAGCTCGGTCAAGATTGTCTCACAATGGTATTGGGGGGACTGATACTTCCCACATGTCTACATAGCCAGCGCTCACCGGGCTCGTCGAGAACTATCCTCGTTTAAACATGTAAGCGATGTTTTAAAAAGAGATAGCGAAAATCTTTCTATAATGCCCAGAGCCATAGGAAAGTATGCTTTGAGTGGGTTAATGATCAGGGTACATGGATTATATTTCAATAAATGTTACAAATAATAATTTTGGGAAAAAACTCTATCAAATATTTTAATAGCATCCTTCCAGTTACATTTTCCTGTGTAAATTAAGACTTGAAATGGTCTGTTCTCCAACAATATTTTCTTCATTGCACGCTTTTTTCTAAATCAATGATCGCCATACTTTTTCCCTCTAAGTGTTTGCTGAGCACTAGGTGTGAGCCGGGGGTCGGGAGCACAGTGACGCATATGACACTCAGATATTCCCGGTTTTCTGGAACTTAGATTCTAGCAGGGGACAGACAAATAAATGACAGGATGAGCCGCCAGGCAGGGTGAGCGGCAGAGCGCCAGGAGGGAGGTGCCTTCCAGGCAGAGACCGGGGAAGAATGCCCCAGCCTGTGCCCTCGCTGTCATCTCTCTCTGGTTTGACTTCTCCTCCTTCCAAAGCAGCCGTGAGGCCACCAGGCAAAAGTAGCACAGTGTTTTCCTGTGGTCTGGCAGTCGGGGCCATCAGCCCAAACTCTGCTGGGTTCTCGGGGTTCCAGCCTG
The DNA here is from genome assembly GCA_004363535.1 of Dasyprocta punctata. Lineage (NCBI taxonomy): Eukaryota > Metazoa > Chordata > Mammalia > Rodentia > Dasyproctidae > Dasyprocta > Dasyprocta punctata. The sequence goes on along the minus strand of RJWM01024969.1, from coordinate 20,059 downwards.
GGCTCCGGGTTCCTTGAAAGCAAAAGGACCCGGTGCTTGTCTCTCTCTGATCAAGGGGGTGTGAATTACACCACGGATGTTCCACAGCATAGGCAAGTAGACAAATTTCAAAATACTGAGGAAAAGTACCTTAGCACGTTTAGGTACCGTCAGACTCACTACTGGATGATACTCACCGATCACTTGTTCTCTTAGGTGATTTACCATTGTCTTGTTTACAATGACGTGTTCTAAGTTGGCTCCAACTCCTAAGTCAACAGATTCGGAGAAGTCTTTTGCCTTAGAAGACTGTGTGCTTTACAGTGTCCATTTCCCGTAACATCCTTGACTTGGGCAGGACTGTAGATGACTTAGAAGCTGGCTATGCCCTTTAACTCCCATGGCACTATCCTCTCTGATAACGATTGGAAACAGGCTTAGGAAGGCTGAGTGATTCAATCTACATCTCTGGTCTCCTAAACATCAGCCAAGGGGAAGCCTGCATGCCTCGGAGGTTAAGAGCCAGCACCATGGTGCCAATCCTAGCACTGGTCCTTTATGAAAGCAAGAGCTACCTAGGAGTGTGGGATTTCAACACTCCACGGTCAGGGAGGAGTGTATAGTGATCTCAAAAACGAACAGGCTAGCTGCAGTGAGCAATGTGAGTATCTGGGCCAGGCATGTGGTGCAGGCCAGTTATCCCACTCCGGCTGATGAGGCAGGAGGGTTCTTTGCTTCAGACCAGGGCCTGGACTGTGTAAGGGTCTGGACTGTATCTCTGCTACCTTTATTTTATTTTATTTTATTGTTTGAGTATTTGATGGAGGAGTAAACTACAAATAAGTTCAGGTTTTCTTATTCAGAACAAATCAGTGGATGAGGTGGGGGAAACCAGAGGCACAGGCTGTGTCCAGAGCTCCTCAACACTTCCCAAAGGAGAGAAGGTTCTGTGGGGCAGCAAAGTCACCGCTGCCCCTCACTCCGAAGCCCATTCCGAGGCTTACTATTATTTGTGAAATTTCCCAAAGAAAAGGTACAGGGGAAAAGAAGTGGTTCTGCAGGTTGAAAATGAAAAAAAAAAAATTGGTTTATTAGAGTTCATGAATGATTTACCATAACATTGTTGTGCAACTGTTCACTATTTTGTGTGAAATGGACTGTGGTGTTTTAACTACTTTGTATGAAACCCCAAAATACCACTCGATCAGATTTCTGCCATAGGTTTATCAAATGCAAATGGAATGTGCAATGTAGGCTACGGAAGTTGTACCAAATAGAATGCTTTGCATATCATGTGCTTTTTTGATTTAGGAAAGTGATTAAACATTAACATGATACAACCTGTTGTACATTTAAATCAGAGAAAACAATTGAATAATTATTTATGCTTCTATAAAATAAGGAGATAGGAGAAATGTGTACAATATTTGTTTAGCAACAAAACCTCTAGTTGGCTTATTTTATTTTATTTTTTTTGAGACAGGGTCTTGCTATGCAGTTCAGGCTGGCCTTGAGCTCACTTTGTAGCCCAGACTGGTCTTGAACTTGCACCGATCCTCCTGCCTCGGCCTCCCGAGTGCTGGGTTTACAGGTGTGTGCCACCACGCCCAGCTGAGTTGACTGAATATGGTGGAACACCGAGTTGCCCTACTTCTTTGCCCCATTTATGCTCCAAGGTTGCCTGCTGTGTGTTTCACCTCTTTGCCTTTGATTTTGACTTATCTGTGCCATATGAACAAGCCCGCTCCTTCATATTATTCCTTTCACAATCCCCTTTTCTTTTCCTCTGAATAACTTGCTTTTGCTTTCCTTAACTTCTCTACTTTCTCTTCTCCTTACTACATTAATAGGAGTCTCTCTCTTGGGAATGTGTTAAAGACACTCAACTGTTGCCTACTGAGGAAGGAGAAGATCAAAAGGTGGGGTAAAGAAGGGGGCCAGCTGGTTAACTCAGGAAAGAAAGGGAAACGGCCAGAACAGAGGCCCTTCCTGCACGCACATGTGCCGTGGATGGTTTCTCTTTCACAGGTACCTTGTTGCTGCTGGAAGAGGAAACTTTTCCTATTTTGAGGAAGAAAAATGGGTTTAAAGAAAATATATATTCAGCATAATATAAAGGGAACTCAAAAGTACATCAATATTCTTTTTTTTTTTTTTTGTACTGGGAATCAAACTCAGGACCTTGCACTTGCCAGGTAGGCACTTATGCCACTGAGCTATAATCTCTGACCCAAATATTCTTTCTAGAAGCATCAGTTGTTGAATATAAGGAATTCTCAGGTAATTGCAGAGAAAGGCATAGAGGAGACTAAATACACAATCCTCCTAACCAAAACCAAGCTTGCTTTGGTTACAAATAAAGACTGCTAATTACCTATGGAAGGAATTACAGTTATAATCTTCACTAGAGCTTTAAATGTGATTGGACTACAATGACATGAAAATCTTGATTTTAGGAATTGCTCCCTCAATGTTTTAAAGTTACATATTTGGTTTTTGGTTTAAACTAACTAAAAGTTAGTTGGCAAGTATCCTGACAGTATAAGATAAATTCACCAAACTCTATGCCATCTTGGCAAAAACAAAAACAAAAACAAAACAAAACAAAACAAACTCTCTGTGCAGCAGGATTTGCAACATTAGAGTGACTAATGAACTCAACCTGAAACAGTCACTGCTTTGCTTTGGACCATCTTCACCCCGTTTGTCCCGTGTACGAAATCAATTCTTCTAAGTAGCTATGGTCATTCCAATAAAGTTATGTTCTTAAGAAATGTGTCACCTTAGTGAAAAGTTTAAAGATTTGTGAATTAAAAAAAAAAGGAAAGATAATCAATGTATGTAAATTCCAACTGTAGACAATATAAACCATTTTAGAACAGGATTGGTCTAATCCCTAGCTTTTGTTTTAAAGATATACAATGTTGAAATACTATTAATTTTATAATAATGTCATGATAGAGCATCACATGGTATACAAAATATCCTTCAACTGCTTGGCTATCATAGAGAATTTTTTAAAAAAATATGGAGCAATCACGAATTTGCTTGTCATCCTTGTGCAGGGCCCAAGCTAATTTTCTCTGTATCCTTCCAGTTTTGGTACACGTGCTGCCGCAGGGAGCACCCTAGAAATTTTTCGTCACATTACTAGGAGCCCTTAGGAATTACACTCTATCACTTCGCACACTGCAAATAAAATTCTACTACTGGATAATATTTGCTCTGTATTGATTTTCAAACATTTTCAAATGTCAAATTTAGAAATGTGTATCTCCTGTCAGAGATAAAAATGACAATACCTTGGTGGATGTCTATTTTACTCAGCTATCAATGGAACATAGGATTTGAACTGCCAAGTTCTCTGTATTTTCAGATATCACAGATTTGCTGTAAAAACAATAGGCACCATGTAAGTTTAAAACGCTTGGGAGCAAATGTCAAGCACCGGCTCCGTATCCTCTCCCTACGTGGGCTCACTGCTGAGAGGGAGAAACCCTAGCCACACCGTCCTGCGGGCATCCACAGGCAGCCACTAGAGTGCCTGGCCGTGCTGGGTACCTACGGGGATGAGTGAGACTACCTAGAGTGAGTCTGATCCATGACATAGCCACATTTTTATGAAAATACACTGGTTAGGATGATGTTCTGTAGCTTAAAGAATGAGCTAGTTATTACCAGGAGGACAGTATCAATAGATGATCTCTCTCTCTCTCATGGGAGGCTGCATATTCTATCAAATTGAAGAAACTTGAAAAAGGGACAAGAGTTGTTAGTGTGGGTCATTTCCAGCTTTACTGTGTACCTTTTATCAACCATTTTCCATTACACTGTTTTTTGCCAGTGAATATTTGAATAAGTAACTAAATTTTCTACTGTCCTTTATCTGTGCAGGCCTATATAAAGGATTCCTTACACTTTGTGCTGTAACTGCTAGTGTAACAAAAACAAAACAAAACAAAACAAACCCTGCAGCTGTATTTATGAAGCGAAGGGTAGATCTTACTACAGAATCTAGATTTCACAGTCCAATCGTTATTTTAATACAAAATAGACCAGTAGGCCCCAATGTTTGTGTTTTATGGTGGAGAAGATGGAAATCATAAAACAAGAAAGAGGAAGTGAGAGAAAAATTCATTGTTTAGCAGAGATTCCAGGCAATAATGTGAAGCGACTGCTTGATTGAGTATATGGCATTTTAAAATTTAATAGCTAATTTGTGCAAACACTTAAGCCAGCATAAGTTTGCCAACATAAGATGTTGATGGGCAAATATCACACCTTCAATGAACACTCACCTGATGCTGCTTTGTGTCCATTTACAAAAACATTTCTTGCTTCAAAAGTTGAATGTCATGTCTGCCAATAGATACAGTATACTACTTGGGCCAATGAAAAATTTCTCCTAAATAGTGGTGGTGTTTGTAGGAATTATTGCACTATGTTTCTTAATTTAGAATAGTTTCTTTTCCATGTTTTTTTCTGAAGGCCTAGATGTGCCACTTTACTTTAAGAATATTGAAAATATACTCTCAATTAAAAACCACTGCACACTCCCTTCGCCATTCTCCTAGGAACCGAGACTTCTGAGCTGCTCTCTCCTATTTTCCTCTCCTGGAAACCCTCCCTGAGGAGATGAGACGGTGGAAGGCTCCTGACCTTTGGCTTTCGTGCATGTGAAATAGCAACTGAGATCCGAAAGTTACCAATCATAGATTAGTTGTAAGTAAATTTGCATGAATAAAATCTTTAAACTTTCTTCTAAGAATGACTACACACAAAAATATCCTACAATGCTTCAGTAATTTATTCTTTAATTAAAATATTTTCTCTTGAATGAACCGTAGATATTGATTTGTGATTTTTGCTCCTTTACATCTCATAATACAATACTTTTGCCATCAATGCTTAGGACACGTTGACATTTTATCTTCAATGGAAAATTCTGGTGATTTAGCGATGTTTTATTAAAATTCATAGAATATTGTCTGATTTTTATGGAATTTCCCAAAATAATGGAACTGAGGAAAAAAAAAAACTATAATGCAATGTTGTGGGAATGACCTTGTTTTAGCTACCGTAGAGACAAAATAAAAATCATATTTGAATAGCTTATTTAAAAGGTTCAGGTTGATGAAATGCAATTAGTGGCAGACCTTACTCCGGAGTACTGAGGAATGGTTTAGGCTCACAGCTGTAGGCAGCCCCGTCTGCGGGGAAGTGCGGCGGGCTCAGATACCGGAGAACCCGGTGCTCTACAGGAGTGATCCAAAGAAATTCAGATTTGGCTCAAAGGCCAACAAAGTTAATAATAGTCTAACTTACCTTTTCAAGTTTATTACCTTCTTTTATCCTTTAAGCCTTTTTCTGCTAAAGATATAAGATGGAAAATTGTGTACCATAATCAGAAGTCTGGAGTCGCTAGTGAAATGATGGCTGAGACGCATGGCAATGACATTATTCTGCAGGGCGCCCATTATGATCACCACGCGGACCAGCACGGGAGTCTGTCTAATTCAGCGCTTCTTCATCCCCGTGCTGGGGCACAAAACTCTTCCCGTGAATCATTAAAAATTGAAAAGTGATGGATTTGACTACTCAGCTGCTGAAGGCTGGAGCTGAAAGCCCCCCTCCGTCCCAGAGAGTCTGCTTCTCCTAGGGCTACCCCGTTCTCCTCCGCCAGCCTCTCCAGAGGCCTTGAGCAAAGCAAAAGGAGCCGAGTCGCGCCGGGCACCTTTTGTGAGGTCGCCGGGGGTAAGAGAGGCACAAAGAGCAAGGCAGAGACGCCGGGCAGAAAGCAAACAAACAAGGAGTGAAATTAGGGGGCGACCGAGGGGGCGGGGAGGTCACCGGAGCCAGTCTCAGAATCACGCTCCTGCCCTCGGGCCGCCGGCCTGCTCAGCGTCTCAGCGCGTGCATCGGGAGGGGTTCCGGGAGGCAAAGCCCCTGAGTCAGGGCCCCTGCCAGTCACGAACTCCCCCACAGCGCAGGGGGGGACCCCTCGAGGCCCCCGCGGTCAGAGACCGCGCGTCTGCAGCCCGGCCCTTGCCTCGTTAGGGACGCCCTGGCAGGCTGTTCGCCGGGTCCCTGGGTGCTGAAGGCGACCGTTCCTGGGCCGCCAGCCCGGGCACGAGGTCCGCGTCCGGAGCGGCCTCGGGGACCCCTGCTCCTTCAGGGGACCCTTCCCTGTCTCTCCCCCGCTCCACCCTGGGAGCATCCTCCAGGGCCACCTGTTCCGAGGCCACCCTGTCTCTGCCTTACCCCGGCAGGCAGGGTAGCCAGGGCTGGGCGGGGCACAGGGCCCCTCGGAGCAGCGCCCCCCACCCCGTCACCGCGCCCCTGGGCGCAGAGTCCCTCGCCCCTTCCCGCGCCCTCCCAGCCTCGGCCGGGGGAGGACGGCGCAGCCCAGCCCCGTGCCTTGCTGTCGCCAGCGGGCTCCAGCCTCGGCGCTCTCCAGGTGAGCCCGGCCCGGTCGAACCTGAGCGGGGACCGCCCGGACCCGCCCAGCCCGGGCCGTCCCCCAGCGCCCGCAGGACTGTGCGCCTTGGGCGCGTGCAGAGCGCGCTCCCGGGCACGGACCACTCCCCGCCGCCGCCTACCCCCGCCGGCGCGGAGTCTGCGCGGGAGGCCGCGCTCGCGTGGATCTGGCGGCCGGGCGGGGCGGGACTGCTCCCGACGCCGCGCGCTGCCGAGGGGAGGCCGCGTCCGCGCTGTCCCCGCCCCGCGAGGAGCCGCCCCCACCGCCCGCGCCGCCGCCGCCCCCGCCGCCGCCGCCCGCGCGGGATAAAGCGGGGCCGGAGCGCGGCGCCGCCAGGTCCCCGAGCCCGGCGCCCTTGATGGCGGCGCAGGCGGCCGAGGCGAGGCAGCCGAGGCGCTAGGGTCCCCGCGCCACCCTCGCCGTCCGCTCCGCCCGCGCCCGCGCCCGCGCCGCCCAGCACCCGGACCCCGGCCTCGATGGCGACCATGGCCGCGGGCCGCCTGCTGGCCGTGGCGCTCGCGCTGCTCCAGGGCGCGCTGATCCGGCCCTCGGCCCCGGAGCCGTTCCCCTCGGCAGTCACGTAAGTGCTGGGGCCGGGCGGGGCGCTGGGTCGGGGCGCAGGCGGGGATCGGGGCGCGCGAGGGGTTCGGGGCGCGCGGATCGGAGTGCTTGAGGACCTGAGCGATCGCTCCTCACGTCGCCCTGCCCGGCTCCCGGAGCCCCGGTCTCCGGAACCCCGGACTGCAGGAAAAGTTTGCGGCCCCGCGTGCCCACTCCCGGCGGCCCGGCTCCGGGAAAGTTGGCTGTGGCCCGGGTGCTCGGCGCGCGATCGGTCCCAGCCCGCGGGCGCCCCCGGCCTGCGCGCCCCACGCCGCCCCGGCTCGGCACCGGGACCGCGGTCCAGCCCGGCCCGGGGACTGGCGGCGCCGCCCTGAGGAGCACCGCCCCTGCTCCGGAGGGAGACAGGGACTGCGTCCCCAGGCTCCCGCACTGTTCCCTTGTTGTTTTACATTTTTAAAATAACTTTGGTGTGAAAGGGGGAGGAAAAAAATTGTGGTTGCTGTTGTGAACCGGGCGCGCGGAGAGGCGCCGGGAAGGGGCCGGGAAGCGTTCTCTGCTCTCGGGCGGCGCGGGAGAAGCCGAGCCGGGGCGCACGGAGCTGTGCACGGATTGAGTGCGCGGAATCGCCCATCAGGCCTTCTGGGAAAGCATTGATTTTGGTTCTTGAAGCTACTTTAAAGCTTCACAGAGTAGGTACACTTAAGTGGATGAGTCACTTTAATGCATTTTACATAACAAAAAACAAAGCCCGAGGTGGCCTCCCACTGCCGCGCGGCCCAGAGCCGCGCGCTGCCCTTTGTTGGCGAGGCCGGGAGCGCCAGGCTGTCCAGCTCCGGGCGCGCTTCTTCCCTGCGCCGGCCGAGCCCTGCGGCGAGGACCGGGCGGACCGCGTGTGCCGCCTCCGGCGTCGGCCGGGATCCGGCGGCTGCGCATCCCACTCGGAGAAGGCGAGCGAGCCAGCCGGCGAGCGTCTCAGGTTTCTGCCCCTGATTTACAGTCGTGTTCCTCTTCGGATGATCGTCCATAAAAATGATTGCGAATCCTTTTCGTTACGAAGCGGAAGGGTCAGTGCCATCTGTAGATCTTCGCTGAACTGACAGGTGATCCGAGTGGATATTTTTAAACAGAACAAGTGGGAGAATTCCCTGAAGAGGCTTCGCCACTTACCGTTATTAAGAAACCACGCTCTTATTTATTTAACGCTTTTAGTCCTTTTGTAGCTCGACTCATTAAGGGGGAACTCAAGTGACTCGTAGTGGCCTTTTTTGAAGTCACATTCTCAATGTGTTCAGCTTACCCATTTTAAAAGTGTCCTTTTAAGCCGAGAATTTACCCCTAGTTCTGTCATTGGGGGAGGCAGCATTACATTGGAGAAAAGCAGGCCTTTCTAAATACAGCCTGGACTGTGGTGCAATGTCAGTGTAAAATCCGTATTGTAAGATCTTCTTACAGATCTCCAACGAGTGCTTTTCTAAAATAAAGATAACCAGGTTTTCATGGTCAGAAACTTGCTAGGGATGAGAGAGAGAATAAATATTGGACTAAAAGGGGGATTAACACAGCACAGTTTTTTTTTCTTTGAAAGAATTTGACTTTCTTTTCAACAGTGGGAATACAAGCTATTTTCAAATTATATTAGACAATATTTCATGAACAAAGAACAGTTTGGGTAGAGCTAAACCAGTCTCCTGTAGACGATGTTAGCGCTGTTTTTGGACGGCTTTTGCATCTACCGATGTTTATTTGAGAGTTTAGCCAAACCATCCCCTGGTAAGGGGGAAATGACGGGTGACATTTGTCCTTCTTGTTAGATTTCAGAATAAGTTTTATGAAATTTAAAAATTTCATCAGGATGTGTTGTCATTTGGTTGTGAAAAGATTTTGTTTATAAGGATAAATCTTTTAGGAGAAAATCAAGTTTATAAAAGCTTGGTAAAAAGATTGTAGCAATCACTAAAGGCAAAGTACAATGCCTTTGTGTATAAATATATCTGGAAATTAGTAAATTTTTTATTGTTTGCCAACTTATTTTTCAAAAAGTAATATATGCAGTTTTACTATCAGAGAGGAAGAACTTACCATTAACACACTATAAAATTAATTAGGTACTAATTGAAGTTGGAATGAATTACAATTAGTCATTCTGTTTTTAAAGTAGTGTTAATAGAATGGAAGGCTTAAGTTTTATTATAATGAAAGATAATGTGTCATTTTAAATATTTAGTTTTGCGCTCTTTAATTTGACAAAAATTCTAATACAGCATATTTTGGATTAAAATAGTTAAACTATTCTAAGAACTAATACTAAAAATGTACAGTAGTATTTTTTTCACACAAAGGAATTTTGATAACAATTCTTTTTCTGCGTTAGATATTTCCTTTGGAAATATTTGTCTGGATGAGGTGTGACACAAAGATATGATAGCAACCACCTAATACCTACTGGTTTTGGTTTACATACAAAATGCATCACTTTCATATCCTATTATGTATACATTATTTTGGTGTTTTAAAAATGTAGTTTTCAAAAAGTACAGCTCTTTTTGTTAGAATTAATTTCTCCGCACATATGTTAGAGCACATCTAGTTTAAAATTCAGAATTACATCTATGATAACCAGTGTTGATATTAATTTAAATGTTTTTAATTTTAGAACTTATTAATAAACCAGTTTTTTAAAGCATTGTCATTATATTGTTCATATTAAAGTTTTATCAGTCATATTAAAATGGCAATCAGTGAAAAGTAATTGGCTGAAAGCTCATTAGCCAATGGAGATTTTAATATACACTGTGTAATGGTGTAAGTATAACGAACCAATAAAGATATCTACAGAAAAAACATAAAACCTAATAAAAGACTAGTATTCTTGAGTATTATATACTTAAGATACAATTTTCTTTTTGTTATTAGACATATTTGTATTTAGAGGCTGTAGAAAACAAATTTCTGTGTATTGTGGGATTTGCATGGCTATTGCATGTGTTAGAGTGACATAGTTATTCCCACTTGAGTTTAGTGATTTCTATTTACGTACTGCATACTTGTGCACAGGGAAATGTGCCTTATAAAAATGGGATAAAATATTAAATACATGATAATCCTAAAAACAATGAACACTAAGGAATCTTTTGTTCAGACCTTCAATTTATTCTCATCATCTTGGCCGTGTAACACTTATTATTCTACAGGTGTATGCTTAAACATGAAAGGGTAAATATATTTTCCATATAAATAGTAACATAATGTATACTTTTACACATTGGTGTGTATGTAGCTATTTGTATTTGAATTCCAATGAGTATCAGACAGACTGAAATAAATAATAAATTTTAAAATTTGGGGAAGGATAAAAGAATTTGACCTTATAATTACTTATAAAAAGGAAATAAATGTGCCTTTATTACCTTTTTATGACTTGCATTAATTTTAATTTGACAAATACATGTAAAGCCAGAATGTAAAGCATGCAGTTCATTTAGAAAATGGATATAAACTCATCACTGTGTTATTTTAAAGAAACCTGCTTCACAAGCATCTTTCTATTAATTCAACAATAATAATAGATATAAAATGACAAGCAAATACTGTTCTAGAGCTTGCAGTTTTTGCAAAAACATAAGCAGAGCAAAGGCAAATCATTTGTTGCATTCAAATCTAGTACTTGCTTTTAAAGCATAGATTCATAAAAAACCACAATATATGTGGAATTCTAAAAAATAATTGAAAAGTTATGATCATAAAAACTGTATTATCTGATTTATATATTTTGTGGTGCATCATTATATACAATTCCTACGTAAGGTTTTTCTTCCCTATTTTTTAATACAGCTGCAAATTTCCAAGAAAGTCATCAGTTTTTCTTAACTCACATCTTATTTCCTAGTGTGTGTCTTTTGTTTGTAACTTTAAGCTAGAGACTTAAGAGGGTAGCATAAAATGTACATTTGTGTAAATTATGCAACTTGTTAATCTTTTTTAGTGGCTGCTGTGTGTGGGCATTACCCAGCTGTAACATAAGCATTGATAGAATCTTGAAAAAAGTCAGAATTTATTTGTGTATTTCTAAAAAGCGCCATTGAAGCCCCAGCTTTTCCTCACTTAGGCCAGGAGAGCTGTCTGGGTGAACCTGCAGAGAGCAAGGAGGCTGCTGACGGTCAGGAGCCAGCCCGGTTCCATCGCCTCCACCCTGCGTGTACCCGCAGCGTGCAGTGGGCGGCAGACCTGGACTCGGACCGTTCCCCCCCGCCTCTGCGTGCGCTGAATCTCAGCAGGGCCACGGTCATCCTGAGCCTTTGAGGCAGCTGTTTCTCCATCACATTGGAGCTGGGCCTCAGAGGCCAGCCACGTAGCTTACACTTGGTCAATGCACTTTTTCTTTTGTGTGCACTGCAACATGAAAACGGTAGTGTCCTATTGTTTATGGAGCTGAAAGAAAAGAGTGATTCACTTGAATGTTAACGGAATGATAGGGGTTAGTAGTTTGTGACCCAGGAGTGGCAAATGCACTGTATTTGCCTCCTTTCCCTTGGGGTCCGAAAGATTAACATGGCATAATTAGATACTTTGTCTAGTTTATGTAATTATAGCTTTCTGTTTAATGGACGATATTTTGTGTGTGATAACATACTTCTGAGCATGTGTGCATACATAGGTGGGTTACAACAGAAAGCCTGTGTAAGGTAAGTTCATTAACAGGTTTTGTGCTGTCAGATTTCTGGCAACCCACAATGGTCTTCAGGGTTTAAATCTCATTCAGAGTATTTTTATAACCCTAGCATTTAAGCATAATTGTCAAGAGAATTACAGGAGACCTTATGTACAAAAGCAACTTGAAAATGCTCAACTCCTATAGAGATGAGTTAACGGGATTGATGGGTAACTGAAAAAAAAAAGCATTCTCTAAAGAGATGTACCATCTTTTAAATAAAACAAGGGTGAGAAAAAAATACTGTTGCACTTGGGTCTTGGGCACCTATTAAAAAGCTGTTTGCATATTAAACAACTTTATTTTTGCATTTAGATATGGTATGTTTTGAAATTTGTAAGAATTACATGTACTTGACAGTGTCATATTTTTGGAACAAGAACAAGCATGCACAGGTTTTTAAATCTTACCTGTGAAATACAAACTCAGATATTTCTTCTTAATAATCTTAGCATATTTTATAGTAATTCAATACAAAAGAATTAACTACCATTAGCAGTTAAAAAAATGAGTCAAGGAAATGGCTGTTGCTCTTTTAAATTTTGTCGTTCACAGTTGTACAGATTCTAACAAGATTACAAATGAGGAAAAGATTGACATTGTGGCCTCGATATACCAGCACACTTTTATTTTTTTATTCCAGTAATTCAAAATCAGACTGTTTTATATAAAGCAGTATTTGAAGTTCTCATTGAATATGAATGTGGGATATTTCTGGCTAAATGTTATTTTAACATTTGCTTCTCCTGATTTTTCTTTAACCATATGCTCTGTGGATTAAAAAAAATTAGAATACATTTAAAATTCTATATCGTAAGTGGAAGAAAACTAGAAATGGTGGCAGTAGAAAATAATGGTGCTGGCCATTTGGAAAGCTTCAGTTCAGGGGATAATCTTAATACCTATTTTAGTTCTTTTTCCTAAGTAATTAAAAATTTACTGTGGTATTCTCCTGGCAAATGAGGAGACTTAATTCCTGTATTTTCTTATGCAAATAATTCATTGCTGGCTTCTCTTTTGTAGTCTTACATGCATATTGTTACTAGTAATCATAATTTATAATTTGCACGGAACATGAAATCTTATAGAAGAGTTTTGGAGTATTTTTTTCCCTGCAGGTGACCATGACCAGACTGTTAGAGGCTATTTTCTGTTACACAGTGGGCATTTCCATTTCAGGGAATTTTTGAAGGGATTTTTATATAAAAATCAGATATGTCTCTAGCACCTAATTGACAGTTCCATCAAAAATGTCACGCAGTGTAGACAGTTGTTTCCTTTGACATTTGCCCACATACTGTGGGGATAATTAGGGGAAGACAGAAAGAGCTAATAAAATTGTTCTTTTCTAAGGTGCACACTGGCAGGCTGTGTAAAGCAATGGCTAAACAATAACGCCTTATTTTGAGAGTTGAAAGAGGGCGCGCTGTATACAATGAGCGGGGTCAGGCACGGGGGAAGAGCTCTTGTTCTTAAGAAGTGATCCGCAGGTCCGTGTCGTGAACATGCTGTGAGGGGGAGGCCCAGAAGTGGGGTACAAAAGGCAGTTGTCAGAGGCACAAGGTGCATTAAAGATGCTCAGGGTAGTTTGTGGTTTTCCGTTTTTCTGTTTTCCCCCCGTTTCCTATGAGCGTGGTTGTACTTGAAATGCTGCGTACCAAGCATTCTGTTCATTTTTAGAGCTGAACTATTCAGACATGGAAATAAACCTTTGGGAGTAATGACAATCAAATTGTCAAGATCTCCACAAATAAAAGTACTTAAAAAGCCTTACTTTTAAAATAATACCCTGGAGAAATGGTTCATTGGATAAGAAATATTAATCTAATATTTTACTAAAAGCTTAGGTGCTAATTATCAAGAAGGAAATTCCATTAGTAATTTTTTTCTATTAGACTACAAGAAATGCAATGACTTGCAGATGGGCAGGCTGCTAGTGGCATACTGTTTAGACCTCTGGGTGAATAGCACCACTCATTTTGAGAAACAGTTTTAATTTACTATCTCTTTGAATGTCTCCCGCTTCAAATACTTTTAATAAATATAATTTCATTCAACAATTAATCCAATCATTATTATTCAGTGCAAATTATGGGCTGCCCTGAGCTGCATTCTGAGAAGACAGATTGAGGAAGTGTGTCTGTCTCCAGGCGGTGCAGCCCTGCTTCCAAGCCGAGCGTGAACATAAATACATCAAAGCTTGAACAAGGAAAAGCTGCAGTGCTGGCTGAAGAAGCATGATCTAGAGAGACCTGGCCTGCTCTGGGGTGGGCATGGACCTTGCCAGTGGGCAGAGATGCTGATGGGCTCCCGGCTGGGTCCTGGGTCACTGTTAGAATTCCTAAATGGTAGATTTTGAATCACAGGCTGGAGAAGGTGTGTTATAAGGGCCGTGTTGTGGCAGAGACAGTGAGGGTAGCTGGTAAACCAGTGCAGCCTTCACAGAGTGGGACACGCTCACAGCCTGAAACAGGAGTACGGCCGTGGGAAAGCAAGGCAAGTACGATGTGCACCAGAGGAGGGGAATTTCAGGCCTTGGTGGGCATGGGATTCGGGGAATCAAGAAGAGAGAAGTTGGAGTTGATGCTAGACCATGCATTGTTAGACTTCGTGCCCTGGACAATGCAGGGGGAATGCCAGGCTGTTGCTGGGGCTGGGCTGTGGGTGCCCTGTTGGGTGTTCTGAGTTTGCAGCATCTCGTAGCCGTGAGGAGCTGCCCTTGGAAAGCAATGGCCCTGAAGCTGGGAGAAGGTGCGCTCTTTTATTCAGTATCCTCTATGATAGGCTCTGTGAGTTTCAAAAGAAGAACCTTGATCCACACTTTGATTCTGCAGAGAAATCAAACAGATGGGCCAGTCAAGGATGTCATCCAGCCAGGGACACAGTAGAGCAGTCTCAGTCGTGGCAGGGACAGAAGTACGGCTTCAGTAGCTCGAGGAGTTGAATGAAATTGAGACTGTGGAGACAGCATGTGCAGAGTGTTCTTTCAAAGAATTTGGTAGTAGGAGAAAAGTGAGATTGTGAATTCAGAGCAAGAAGAGGAGTTGTTTGAGGCCATTGGCGATTACTCCGAGAACATTGTAGACCCTCTTGAACCAAAAGCGAAGCCTTTGTGAATGGCAGTGGAGCTGGAAGTTGAGGCCACGGTGGTGCCCGTCACTGCCCAAAAGGGTAAGACCTCTCGAGTCACAGTCACCTCTCGAGTCACCTCTGCTTTTCTGCATGTCACCTCCTGTCCTGCGTTCCTGTTCTCTGCTTTCATCTGTAGCCCAGTACGCAAGGTATTAAATGGTTGTAAGGCATTGTGTTTTCTCTGTTGCATCTTGACTGAAGTGCAGAATTTTAGACCAAATTGTAGCCTCCCAGAGAAGTTGGGTTGGGAGTTCAAAGATGGGCCAGGTGGCCTGTGGCCCAGTCCACCGTGAGCAGGAGTTTGGATTTGGAAAAGGGGCTCTGGTTGTCTGACCTGGGCTGCCTTTCTGTAGTAGGCCTGATCTCCTAAGGAGGAAATGGTAGCGTGCAAAAGGCCAGTGTCCATTACTGTGGGTGGTGGAAGAGGCAGGCAGTTCTCCGGAGAAGAAGGTGTGGGGCGGGGAGCTTGTGCAGCGCTCAGCAAGCGTTACCAGAGGGGAGACTCGAGCTTATCAGAGGGAGCGGACCAAGTGGCAGGGAGATGAAAGTGATGAAGGAGGTGATGATTGATGGGTGGATGTTCTGATAGAGGCAGGTGAGGAGGAACCAAGACTCAGGCAGTGTCGGACAAAGCAACTTCTGAAATATGAAAGAGCCTGGAGAATTGAAGCAGATGGTCGGAACACAGGCTAGACACAAGTTTAATTTACTGGAGATGTTTTTGGAGGAATGTTCCAAATTATGTATTCCATCCTCAAGAAGGAATGACATGATTCAGAAATGTACACACACATATTAGTAATATTCACATTTCGAGATGCGTGGATTAGAGGATTTTATTTTTGGTACCTGGTAATAACAAGATCCTGGTTCATCAGTGTATTGCCTGTAGACACGGCAACATTGCTTCTCTCTGGTCTTTATTTCATTGACTTCTTCGTTAGGAGACACAGCATCTTGAAGATCCATGCAGTTTTGTGTGATGTCATTAGATGTTACAAATGCGTGTGCTAATGGACAAAAGATGTTACAGTAATGACCCTGAAAAGGGAACAAACAAAAGAGCGGATCTTTCCTGTCATTGGCATCATTTATTTATGAACTTTTAGGGAAATCCTGGTAGCCGACTGGCTTTTCTTAGGGTGTCTCCCCACCCCCATGTCCAGTCTTCAGCAGTTTGAGCTGAAACAGGTCCTTGTCAAGGAAACACGGGGATCAGCCCGAGAAGGTGATGGGTCCCTGAGCGGGAGAGTCCTGCAGGGCCTGGCGATCAGCCTCCCTGCGGCAAGTTGGGGCTCCCGAAGGTCTGGGGATTGCTTCAGCTGCCTGCACGGTTTCCTGGGGTTCCGGGATGGGTGAATGAATGAATGGGTGGTTAGGATCGCTCACGCCAGCAGATCTAAGAATCAGGCTTGATCGCATCGGTCCCACTGCAGTGTGGAAAAACCACCCTTGTGGTTTGTGGCCAGAGATGAAAAGAGTTGGAGTGGGCTATTTATTTCCCTTTGGTGACTTGGCCTCTCGCTCTGCGTCTCTCTCTGCCCTGCCCATTGGTAGTCAGAGTTTCTCGAGCTAGTGTTGATGTCTCTGTCTGCAGCCCCTAACACTGGTAATGACTATGAATCACCCTTTGATTATTATAATCTTGCTTTCTGACACTTGTGCGATCTTGTGTATGTGCCAGGCACTGTGAATGAAGTAATGCCCTGCATAGTTTTTAATCCATCTAACCTTTAAGCCAGTCCTCTGTGCTGTCTTATTACTCTATCTGTTTCTTAGATGGGAAAATTGAAATTTAGAGTGTAAAGAACATCTGGGAATTTTGTTTGGAGCTAACTTCAGTGCCGCGCACCTGACTCCGAGTCCACTGCAAACCCTCTGGCCCCTGCCGCCCCGTGCGGGCGCTCGGAGGCATTGTTTGAGCACCTGGCTGCAGATCCTCACCGTGACACCGGACGGAGAGGACTGGACCCGGGGCAGCAGGACCGAGCCTGAGGCTCCGCCCTCGGGAGTGTGGCAGTGTTGTTCACGCACCTGCATGACAGTCGCATTGCGGGGTTCAAAGGAGTGAGCGTGTGGGGTCCTTGAAGGGCCGCGGTCCTCCGGCTTTGTTATTTGCGCTCTGTGTGGCTTCTCTGCCTTGAGAGACCATGAGCTGATGCCCGAGGCTCAGCCATCGGGGTTACTGTGTGAAAATAGCCTGGGGCCGTGAGGAACCTTGGAAAGGAGTGGAGAGAAGGAAGGCGTAGCCGTCCTCTCAGGACATCTGCGTCTCATCCTCGGAGAGAAACCAAGGGGAAGAGGTGGAGGGTGGTGACCAGTGTCGAGGTGCACGTCTCCAGGTTGAGGGCAGAATCAAGGTCCTAAAGAGGAACAGGAGCCGAGTGTGGTGGCGCATAACTTTAATCCCAGCACTCGGGAGGCTGAGGCAGGAGGAGCATTGTGAGTTCGAGACCAGCTTGGGCTACAAAGTGAGTTCAAGGCCAGCCTGAACTGCATAGTGAGACCCTATCTCAAAAAATAGGGCCAGGGATTGAGCTTGGTGATGTAAGTGCCTGCCTGGCAGGTGGGAGTTTGTGAGTTTGATCCCCAGTACTAAAAAAAAAAAAAGAAACAACAACAACAACAACAACAACAATAACAACAAAAAACCGGGAAGAAAGCACAGTCACCAAAGGGTCTGGGGGAGTTGATTTCAGCCAGCAGCTGTTGTAGAAACACTGTGCCAGGCGAGTCTACTTTAAAAGTCGTAACTTTGCCACTGATAACCTCTCATTGTGGAGGATGTGGGTTTCCAGCTTGCAGACACAGTCCCTGGAAGTTAAGAAAGCAGTCAGTCCATGATAGTGATACAGTCGAGTCCAGCATGCCCCGCAGCTGGAGCAGTGAAGAGAGACTTCCAGACCAGCTGCGTTTGTTAAACAACCCAATTCAGCAGTCAGCACAAATCTGTCAGGAGTAGTCCCAGATGGAGTTGCTCATGCCTGTAATCTCAGCATTTGGGAGGCTGAGGCAGGACAATTGCCACAAGTTTGAAGCCATCCTGAACTACATAGTGAGTTCAAGGCCAGCCTGAACTACATGGCAAGACCCTGTCTCAAAAATAAATAAATAAATGAACAAATAAATAAAGAGCAGAAAGGCCAATGCACACTTGACTCATCGGCTGACGATGGTCCCCGAGTGGAACCTCCCCCTTCACTGTCCAGTGAGCTGAGCCCTCTGCAGTCACTCTTCTCTTCCTGGCGGGGGTGGGGCACTTCACCTATCTGGCATGAATTTCGAGGTGATCTGGGGAGAAAAAAGTGACATCCGAGGACCACCAAGGTGGTGCGGAACCGACCTGCCGCCACGATGGTTTCTACGTTTGCCACAGAGCGGAACGTGTGAAATTCTTAGGATGTTCCTCACTTTGAAAACTGCAGCCCTCCTCACCATGACGTTCTAGTAGAATCAACTTGAGTTTGCATCTGCAGGATGTTAGGAGGCTCCGGCGAGCACAAGGGCCGAGGGAAGGCCGAGGAGGCGGCAGGGCCAGTGTGCGCAGATCACTGTCAATTAGACCCACTGAATGCTTCGCTGGGTCCCAGACACCTGACTTTCCTGTCCCAATAAATGTCGAGGTTGGAACTAACTTTCATGAGGCCCAGTTTCACTGTGCATGTGTAGCTCAGTTCCCATGGGACTGATGCATGCACAGCACAAAGGTCTATCAGCGAGTAATTGTTTAAAATTCACATTCATCCTCAGTGGTAATAAATAAACATAGGGGATGGTAACTCATCACAGAGCAAACCATGCATGATAATTTGATGAGATCGTTCATCTCCTTAAATGATCGAATGTGACACAGCTTGTCTGTGTGGTGTCCACCAGCCAGCTGGGTCCCTGGGTGTCAGTGACCGTGACGAGGGGCCATTTGAGGGCTGGGAGCCTTGGAGTTGGTCCTGCCCCTTCTGGGCTTTTCCACAAGTGGAATCAATGGTCTTCTGCATTCTGTTCTCACGACACACAGAGGGATCTGGAAGCTGGGTAAGCAGGCTGCCTGGGGTCTGTATTTCTTCTGCCTTTCGTTTCTTGTGCACCCCTCCCCAAATGCAGAGAGGCACAGACCATTATACATAAACATCACATTGAAAATTGTCTAAAATGCACATGAAATCACAGTTAAATAAATGAATACAATATGCATATGTATTCAGATTTCTTGCACATATTATAGGATATCTTATACATATATAGGGTATCTCATATAGATATTTTCTACACATATAGATAAATCTCTAAAAAGCCCATTTAACCCATGGAAAACCTAAAAATGTTTTGTACTAGCTGGAGCACCTGCATGCATATGGAGGATTATTAATGCATTAGGATCAACAAGTTACCAAGGCGGATGTGATGTATCAGGATCGTTTCTAACTATACATTGATTCCGTATTGAACTCCGTGATCCCCAGGCTGCTGGGGCTGTTGACAGATAGCTTAGTAACACTGGTGCCATCCTGGTTTGGGTCTGGAGTCTGGGACACCTACACGGGCAGAAAGTCAGGATTTGGTTTGGATTAATTGCTCCCTGTGGCATGGTCTGTGGGGTTTTGGAGAATTAACTTCCTTGAGTTTCACTCTCACGCTGGGTGGAAGAGTGTCACGCTGCGTGTTATTTAAGGGAGATGATGAAGCATAAATGAGAAGCCATCAGGTGCTTGCCTTTGTACTTGCAGGGTTTACTGAGTTTATTGAGCAAGAAGAGTGGAAAATGCTAGGTTGCTTTTATCTTTTTTGTTTTTTTGTTTTTTTTTTTTTTTTTTTTTTTTTTTTTTTTTTTTTTTTTTTTTTTTTGGTTGTCGTCGTTCTCACATGGAACATTTTCCTGCAGTTCTGATCCACTCTGGAGGAATCTGTGGATATGACGAAGGGTATTTTCTGTAAGGAATCTCCTAGCTTTTTGATTTCAGCAGGTTAGATTAGACCGCTGGGGTGACCCTCTCCTGGAATGCATGTGGGCAGGGCAGGGCCAGGCGAGGAGACAGCACCCCGGCTAGCTGTGTCTGGGACTTCCCTTGCTGTGAGTGGGCTTTTGTCTGAGGGTGGGTTGAACATCCCTTGAAGAGGAGGCAGATTAGGTCAGCTGCCAGTCGGACCGTGACTTCTCCGTTCACCAAGTTGGAGCAGACTCCTGAGCAGGTCAGCAGGTCTCC
>RJWM01024968.1:0-29977 GCA_004363535.1 Dasyprocta punctata | reverse complement strand
TAGCTGTTCTCAGATTAGTTACTGACCTCAGTTGCCACCTCTGCAATGGGAACAGTGCTGTCTACTGCACCTGGCAGCTAAGAATAGGCAGTGTGAGAGCAGATATGACAATGCTTCCTCAACTGCAAAGTACCAGACTGGGGCTCAGGATTCCTGCTATTACTGGCCCGCTGCCTTGAATAACTCCCCGGCACCCCACGCCCCAGGATGACACTGCCTTTGCATGAGCTCAGTCCTCCCCTTGAATAACTGTTCCCCTCTCATCCCTTCAACTCAGCTTTCCTGGCCCGCCTGCTCTGTCCCTGAAGCCACACTGGAATGTTCCAGAACTCTCACCACTCATGTAGTCACCTTTAGGGTTCTCATTGGTGCCCTTATCTACTTGCTATTTATCTTTACTTTGCCTCCTATTTTTCACGCCGATAAACCTGTTTCAAGAGAACATCTGACATGACTCCCATCAACAGATAATTAGGATGACACAGGGAGGCAGCATGTGCCACGCTGATTGAAGCACAGACTGTTTAAAGCCCCTCACTGCCACGGACAGACTGTGTGGCCACGGGCAGGTGACCTAACCTTCCTGGGTCCCGGGTCTTTGTCCGTGAAGTGGGGATAATTATAACAGCACCATGCTCAGAAGGCCCTCGGGAGAATTAAATCAGTCATAGTCATAAAGCATTTAGAGCAGGGCCTGGCACACAGTAAACGTTACTCAAGAATTTCTTGAGCCCTAAAACTAAGTACAAGGACTTCCATTTTATTTTTTTAAATTTATTGGTACTGGGGATCGTACTCACGACCTCGAGCTTCCCAGGCAGGCTCATATGCCGCTGAGCTAAACCCCCAGCCCCAAAACTAAGTACAAGGAAATGTAAAAGCTAAAATTCAAGGAAAGCAAAAGACAGGCATTTTAGCGAGACCCTACTACCTGCCTAGGACTTGCAGGAGCTGGAGACTCGGTTTGTCTTTGTGTAAAAGCGGGGATGAAGGAGCCTTGGAAAGGTGTTTGGGACGCACCAGCACCGGGTCTCGGAACAGAGGTGCTAGCCCTGCCTCTTTCGAGCGAGAGTTGCTCTGTCTGCCATCGCCCTCCGCTGCGGGATCCGGGAACAGTGAACACCAGCTCAGCGAGCTGCTCACCGGGAAAGAGCAGCCTCGTCCATCCCTCCCTCCTCCCCCTGCCCCTGCCAGTCCCCAATCCAGCTCATCCCACTCAAGCTGGCCTGGAGGACAGCAGCAACTCATCGCCTCAGGCACACCAGATCCCACAGGTGTCTCCTGCGGGGAAGACAGGAGGCGGCCTGAGGGCCTCTTGCTGTGGGAGCCCTGAGCCCTCTTGTCTTTTCAGGCTCCTGCGGAGGAGCAGAGCGCACCGACTTGGAATCTGCCAGATCCCAGCTGTGTGTCCTCGGGCAAGCTACCTACCTCCTCTGATTCTCTGTTCTCTCATTGGAAAAAAAAATGAGGGTCACTGGTCTTTGCCGCAGGCTTGTTGTGAACACTAACTGTGTTGCCCTATGGGAAGCCCCAGTGCTTATCCACCACCGACAGCACTAAGGAGTGATTTCTGGGGGTGTAGTAACTCAGAATAAAAGTTGGCCTTATTTCAGGAGGTTGAGGGGAAGTGGAAAAGCTTGGGGTTAGGAAATCAGACCCAAGTAAGTGCTGTGTTGGGAACACAAAGTGCTTAACTTCACAGTGAAGAGAGGCATGCAAATAAAAACCACAGTGACAGATCTTTTAAATGTTATCAGATTGGTAAAAAATAGAAGTCTGAGCGTCTCCCATGGTGCTGAGGAGATGATCTAATGGAGGCTCGCGCTCACAGCCAGTGGAAGGTAAATTAATACAAGGGACCCGGAAAATGGTTTGGCATGATCTAATAAATGCAAATGAGCGCCTTCCTGCGACCTGGCAACGTCACTCCTACGTACACTGCTAGGGAAACTCTCCGCAGATGCCCCAGAAGTGTACGCAGAGGTGTTCACAGCAGCGCTGGTTTTAGTAGAGGAAAATTGAAAACAAGCTACATAGCCATCACCCGGAGAATGGAAACCGTGAGTCGTGATGTAATGGCTCAGGGTGAGCAGGATTCACTCTCCGACGCACACAACAAAGCACATGACTGTCGTGAAGAGTCAGAGTGGAGTGCGTGCGTCATGACACCGTGCGCATCGCACTTCAAACCACAGAAAGCAAGTCTGGGTATCATTTAAGTGAGCATGCATACGTCGTAAAAGCACAAATAAATTCGAGAGGTGGTAAACATCATGCTTTGAGCAGTGTCGGAAAAAAGCAAGTATAAGAAGGAAGGGTATCCAGGGAACTCAACAATTTGGTGAAATTATCATGGGTGTTGATTTATTAGTATTATATTAATAATTTATTGTTATTATCATGAATGTCAATTTATTATTATTATTATTATTATTAATTATTTGAGACAGGGTTACTAAGTTGCCCAGGATAGAGCAACTTGCGATCCTCTTGCCTCAGCCTGCCAAAGTGTGGGGATTACAGGCGTGTATGATCATCCCTGGCTATAATTATATTACCATTATATATGTCTTTTAGATGATCAGGCTACCTCATAACATTTTAAATACAAGGTTTGTAAAGCAGCATGTGGAGAGAAGACTTCTGCTTTTGGAATATCTGGGGTCAGACTAATCCTCTCACTGACAGCAACTACCAAGTAGGAAATAAAAACTGCATGAGACAACAACCAACCTATCTAGGCCCTGAAAGAAGGCAAATCATTGAAACTTTGCATGTAGTTTCTCTTCCAGTCATTTCACTGAGAATGAGCAGCATGTCAAGAGTTAGGCTAAAAAACTCAGAGGAGATTTTGGCAGTTTTACAAAGGAAGAATTGGGGTTCAGGGCCTGGTAGGAAGTATGGGTCTCATAAGTACACAGTCATTCAGAAACAGCTATGCCTTGGGAATAAAGGGAAGACTAAGAATAGTTTAGACTTGACTGTAACAAGGATATCTACTTATATGCTATGTGTCTTTTAGAAGAAAATTAAAATCTATCTGGAAAAAGTTAGCTTTCTCCAAAGCTTCTATATTTTTCAGACACAATGTCCTGCCTTCAATTATAATTACAAGACAAACTAGGAAATTGTATCAAATAATGAACAACCAAGAAAAGAAAAAGCGACAATAGAAATAAACACACAGATGATTCAGAAAATGACATTAGCAAACATGTTTTAAAATAACTATGCTTGGTATGTTCAAGAATTCTACCAGAAATGAGAAATGTATTTAAAAACTAAAAATCCTAGGACCGAAAACCATACCAACTGAAATTTATAAGAACTGAAGAGATGCATTTAGCAACATAACTTGAAAAATCAGAGAGAGGATTAATGAGCTGGACTACTGGTCAACAGAAAACACCCAGACTGAAGCATGCAGAGGGAAATGTTCAAATGTGCACAAAAGAGCAAAGGAGACATGTGAGACATTGCAAAAAGATACAGTTTATGTACATTTAGGGTTAAGAAAGAGAAGAGAAAAAAGTCAGGGTAATAGTGAAGATCCTGGTCAGGCATTTCTTACACTAACAAAAGACATTAAGCCACAGATCCCAAAAGCTTTACCAGCCAGGCATGGTGGTGCGTTCCTGTAATCCCAGCACTCTAGGAGGCTCAGACAAGAGGAACACAAGTTCCAGTCCAGCCTGGGCAACTTAGTGAAACCCTGTCTCAAGATTGTAAAAAGAGCTGAGAATGTAGCTCAGTGTGCTATGGAAGTGAGTGCTAGAAAAGTTATTTAGGAGCTGAAATTATTTTCCTTTCTTTTGTGTGTGTGTGTGTGTGTGTGTGGTGTATATATTGAAAAGGAGGGAACCCAGGACCTCATAAAATTTTAAAAAGCCAACTTAAAATTTTACATACAGCAAAAATATCCTTTGAAAGTGAAGACAAAAAATAAAAACAAACAAAAAAGAAAAATGAAGGCAAGGTCACTCTAATAAAGGAATCTATGCAGTCCCACAGCTAACATCATATCTAATGGTGAAAAACTGAAAGGTTTGCTCCTAAGATCATGAACAAGACAAAGATTCAGCCTCATGATGCCCATGAAATATTTTATTAGAGGTTCTAGCCAAGGCAAGTGGTGGGGGGAGGGAGGGAAGGAAGGAAGGAAAGATGGAAGGAAACAAGAAAGAAAAGAGAGTCATCTAGGTTGGAAAGGAAGAAATAAACTATCTAGTTTTAGATAATATCATCTTGTATATACAAAATCTAAAGGTATACACATGAAACAAATCAACAAAAAATGATTTGAGTTAATAAATGAATACAGTAAGCTGTAAGATACAAGGTCAATATTTAAATATCAATTATATTTTATACACTGCCAAAGAACATTCTGATGAAATTAAGAAAGTTATTTCATTTAAATAACATCAAAATGAATATAATAGGAATAGATTTTAACAATTATTAGTTAGCTTACTGCAAGACTAGTTTATTACAATGAGATTAGTACATTGAAGCTGGGCGTGGTGGCGCACGCCTGTAATCTCAGCTCTCAGGAGGCTGAGGCAGGAGGATCTTTGCAAATTCGAGACCAGCCTGGGTTACAAAGTGAATGCAAGGCTGGACTGAACTGCATAGTAAGACCCTGTCTCAAAAAAAAAAAAAAAAAAAAAAAAAGAATGAGATTAGTACATTGAAAATGATAAACACTGGTGAAACAAGTAATAGAAGAACTAAATAAATAACTGGTCCTAAATTGATTTGCAGAAATCTGTATAAAAATCCCAGCTGGAGTTTTGGGGAATGTTATCCTAAAGTTCATAGAGAAATGTAAGGAACTAGTATTAGTCAAAACAATCTTGAGAAAGAAGTCTGGGCAAATTTGCACTTTCCAATTCCAAAGCTTACTACAAAATCAGCATGATGTGGTACTGATAGACAGATATACATGTAGATCAACAGAATCAAATTGAGAGTCCAGAAATAAGTCTGTACATTTACATTCAATTGAGTTTTGGCCAGGGTGTGAAATAATTCAATGGAGGAGGGGGGAAGAAGAGTCTTTAAACCAAAAGGTACTGGTGAAAATGGGTATTCACATCTAATGCAATGAAGTTGGACTCCTACTCTACATCATGTACAAAAACTAACTCAAAATTGATCAAAGAACTAGATATAAAAGGTAAAAATATTAAAGTCTTAAACATAGATGTAAATCTTAATGATCTTACATTAGGCAGCAATTTCTTAAATATAGTACACAAGGCACAAGGAAACAAACAAAAAGTGGTTATATTGGAGTATATAAAAATTTAAAACATGTGCTTAAAAGGACACTAATAAGAAAGTGAAAAGACAGTTACAGAATGGG
This sequence comes from Dasyprocta punctata, assembly GCA_004363535.1. NCBI lineage: Eukaryota > Metazoa > Chordata > Mammalia > Rodentia > Dasyproctidae > Dasyprocta > Dasyprocta punctata. Next base: position 24,609 of record RJWM01024968.1, on the reverse strand, counting down.
AAGAAGTATTTGCAAATAATGTATGTGCTAAATGGCTAGTATTGATCATACTTAAAGAACTCTTAGGACTCAAGAGCTAACTGTCACAGAACTCAAATTAAAATGGACAACAATTTGTTTAGATATTTCATCAAAGGATATGCACAAATGGCAAATATACACAAAAAACTCAGTATCACTAGTCATCAAGAAACTTCAAATAAAGACACAATGAGCTACCACTTCCTACCTACTAGGATGGTGATAACAACCACAATAATAACAACAAGTGTGAGTGAGGAAGTGGAGAAATTTAAACAGTTATACACTGTAAGTGAGCATATAAAATGGTTTGGCTACTATTGGAAAACAGTCTCTTCGTTTCTCTAAAGTTAAATCGGTGTTACCATATGACAAAGCAATTCCACTCCTAGGTACAGCAAAAAGAACTGAATTCTTTTACAGTTACATAAAACAATAACAACAACAAAAAATCTGTATACAAATGATCTTAGCAACATTATTCGTAATAGTCAAAATTTGGAAGCAACCTAAATTTCTATCAACTGGTGAACAGATAAACAAAATGTAGAGTATCCATATGACATAATATTACATAGCTATGAATGAGAATGATCTACCAGGATGTACTATAACATGAATCAACTCTGAGAAGTTATGCTACAGAAGTCCAACACCAAAGGTCAAACACTATGCAATTCAATTTATACAAAGTGTCCAGAGTAGGCAAATCCATAGAGATGGAAAACAGGTTGTCAAAAGCGAGATTGTAGCTGGGCGTGGAGGGGCATGCCTGTACCCCAGCACTTGGGAGGCCGAGGCAGGAGGATCACTTTGAGTTCAAGGTCAGCCTGAACTACATAGTGAGACCTTGTCTCGGAAAAACAAAATAAAATAAAACAAAGCAAAAACAACTACAACAACAAAACAAGTTGAGATTATGGGTGAAGAGTGGAGACTGACTAATAATAGCCATGAGGTTTCTCTGTGGACAATGTTCTGGGGTTACTGATGATGTTCACACAACTTTGTGAATATACTGTACTACCATCTATTGAATTATACACCTAAAAAGTGATTTTTAAGGCATATAAAATATATTTTAACTATAAATTTTTGAAAATAAAGGCTAAAAATGGTTTATTCAGACTTCAAAAAACTCACAAAAACAAAATTTGTCACTGGTATTTAATCTGCACTTAAAAGAGATACTAAAGTGAGTTTTTCAGGCCAAAGAAAAATAATTTCAGATAAGAAGCAGGGCACTGTAGAAAGGAGTGAAGAGCAACAGAGAATAAGCATAGATAAATATTAATGGCTTAAAATACTGAGATAATGTCTTATAAAGTTTAAATCATATGGCGATTTAAAACACATGACCATGATGCCCCAGAGGTTAGATGAGGTAACTGAAGCTAGAGGCCAATGTATTATCCAGGAAGTGGTAAAAGTACTAATTTAAGACAGACTTTTTAAAAAATCAAGTATGTGTGTTATCTGAAGGTGAGCACAAACAGGTTTATCAAAGAAAATACAACAGAAGAAGGGGATAAGGAGGGGAGGGAAGAGAGAAGGGAAAATAAAAGAATTGAGACGTGTTATATACATGTACCCCCCCACAATGAATGTAATCATTGTGTATGGCAAACATGTACTAATAAAAAAGTTGAAAAGTTAAAAAAAGAGAAAGTACAGCAAACCAACCACAGAAAATATAGAATATTGATTTTAGATAATTGATTATTTTAAAGTTGGGACAAAGAAGAAGAAAGGGGGAACAAAGAGTAGACGGCATTAAAAAAGAAAGAAAAACAAACAGTGAAATGTCAGGCTTAATCCCAAACATAACATAGCAAAACTTTCACTAAGCACACTGGAGTTAAAGATGTCAAAAACTGACATTAAAATAAAGTAAAATTGAAGGTCAATCTTTCTCATGAATAAAATGTAAAAATCCTGAGCCAGGAATGATGGTACATGGATTTATTTTAGAAATATAAGATTCATTTGACACTTAAAAATCAGTGATCTGGGGAGGGTAGATATGCATACGTGGAAATGTCACAGTGAAACTCATCAGTCTGCAATATTAGTGCGAATTAGTAATTATAATACTAAAAAGAAAAAATCAGTAATCTAATAACAGAATAAGGAAGAGATTTTATATGATCATTTAATAGGTTCAGAAAACATATTGAATGGATTGCAATGCCTATTTATGATTTTTGAAATCCATCAGAAAATATAATTTCTGTATCCTATGAATAGATTAAATCATTAATCTGACAACTGACAAGGGTCTCTTTCTCTCTCTCTCTCTCTCTCTCTCTCTCTCTCTCTCTCTCTCTCTCTCTCTCTCTCACACATACACACACACACACACACACACACCTGAATGAACCTGTAACTAGTAAGGATTTTGAATCAGTAATCAAAAAACTCCCAAAAGGAAATTCCCAGGACTAAATGGCTGCACTAGAGAATTCTACCAATCATTTAAAGGATTAATGCCAGCCCTTCCTAAACTCTTCAAAAAACTGAAGATGAGGGAATACCTCCAAAACTCATTTTATAAGGCATTGGTACCAAAGCCAGGAAAAGATGCAAGAAAACTATCAACCAATACTGTTGATGAGTATCTATGCAAAAATTCTCAGCAACATAGTAACAAATCAAATTTAACAACGCATTAAAAGAATTATATGCCACGACCAAGCAAGATTTATCCCTGAAATGCTAGGGTAATTCAAATCATCATCATCAATAAATATAATATACCATGCTAACAGAACAAAGGACCAAAAAACCACACGACCATCTCAGTTAATGCAGAAAAGGCACCTGACACAATTCAGTACCCTTTAACGATGAAAAATAAAAAACACTTAACAAGCAGGAAATAGAAACAAATTACCTTGTGTGACCTTGGGAGGCGAAACCTGGTAGGAGGAGTTGGGTCAGTGTGAGTGTGACCTGTAAGAGTCTATATCCCTTGTCTTCCTTTGATCCCTGTTTGGTTTCTGCTGCCGGACCTCGAGCCATTCCCCTGCCACGCCCCTCTGCCTTGGAGCCAGCCAGCTACGGACTGAAACAGTTACAAACTTCGAGCAAGATAAACCTTTCCTCCTTACAGTTGTGGGTGTTGGGTATTGTGCCCCAGCGATGAGAAAATAAATAAGACAATACAAATATACAAAAATTAGCTCAAGAAATCATAAGGACAAATCTTCAGGGCATTACACCGGCTGGTGATTTCTTAGCTAGAAAGCCAACAAAAGCAAGCATAGAAAAATGAGACTGCATCAAACTTAAAAACTTCTGCTCAGCAAAGGAAATAATCAACAAGATCAAAAGGCAACCTAGAGAAAGAGAGAAAACATTTGCAAATCCTGTGTTTGACAAGGGATTAGTATCTAGAATAAAAAGAACATCTACAACTCAGTAGCAAAGAAACCCCAAATATCCTAATTTAAGAATGGGCAAAGGACTTGAACAGATATTTCTCAAAAGAAGGTGAACAAATGTCTAGTAGACAGATAAAAAGATGTTCAGTATCATTAGAGAAATGCAAATCAAGAGCACAATGAAATATCTCACACTGTTGGATTTTTTTTTTAAATGGGCAGTGTTGGTGAGGGTGTAGGAAAGTTGGAATGCTTGTGCACTTTTGGTGGGATTATAAAATGCTGCAAAGTTTTATTGATTTTTTAAAAATTAAAAATAGAAACATCAGGTATGCATCCAAAAGAATTTAAAGTGGCACCTTAAAGAAACACTTTGGCACCCATGTTCACTGCCCTAATATTTATAATAGCCAAGATATTCAAGTAATCTAAATTCATTGACAGGCAAACGGATAAAGAAGAAATTACATATGAAATAGTATTTGAGCTTTCAAAGGAAGAAAATCCTGTCATAGGCTACAACGTGGATGAAACTTGAAGAATTAGGCCAAATAAAATAAAGGAATTACAAAAAGACAAATATTACATGATTCCACTTACATGATGCAGTTAAAGTAATCAAAATCACAGAAACAGAAAGTAGGCTGATAGTTGCCAGGGACTAGGGGAAGAGAGAAATGAGCAGTTGCTTTACAGGTGTAAAGTTTGACTCATGCAAGATCAGTTTTCCAGCAATGTGCATGTAGTTAACAGTTTCATATTGTATATTTAAAAATTGTGTCAAAGAAAAATCTAATGAAGTCGAAGCCTTCAACACTCTGCTTTGCACCAGCGTACCTTCTTCCGCATGATTGGCAGCGGAAGAACCCTAAAAGGATTACAAAAGCCAAGGCAAGAACCCCTACCTAACCTAGATGCCATGGCAATTCATCTGTCGTCCTAGCTAGCGGGCAGACCGAGGGAGGAGGGTTACTTGAGCCCAGGAGTTTGAGGCCAGCTTGCACAACACAGTGAAAGTCTGTCTCAAACCAAACCAAATCCAAAATCAAAACCAAGACAGGTCTCTTATCTGGTTGTCAGTAGAAGTGAGTTGATTTGGAGTTTGGTAACCACTTATATGTACATCTAGAAATCCAATTTGAGAAGTGTGTCAATAAAGTTATAAGATGTTTAGAAAATCATTATATTTCCATACATTAGAGCAAATATCAAATTTAAAAATAATGCAATTTATATAAACATAAAAAGATCAAAGACTCAAGTATGAGTGTAACTAATGATTCACAAGATTTATACATAGAAATCTACAAGACATTACTAAGATAAATTAAAATAAAAGACATAGAAATAAGTGGAGGTGCATACTATGTCCATGCACTGGAAGATTTAAACATGTCCAATTTTCTCCATATCTTCAAAGAGATACCAACATTAAAAGATACTCCAGATAACAATATGCAATACATTGACTAGTATTGATTTCTTATTATTTTTTGTTTTGAAATTCTGTATTATTTCTACCTTTTTTTCTGTTTTGCATTTTTAAAATCAAAAGAATACTCCAACGGGATTTTCTCTGGGGGAAATTGACCAAATTATTTTAAAATTTATATAGAGATGCAAAGAGCTAAAAGTAGTTTAGACAATTTTAAGAAAATTAAGACCTGTAAAATAATCAAGAAAACATGTCAAAGTAAAACAAACTGGCTGATAGAAGAGAATAAAGACTCTAGAAGTATACTTATAATAAACAGTTGATTTCCAACAAATGCATCAATTAAAAGCATGGGGAAAGAATGTCATTAAAAAATGATGGCATATTAGTTGACTAATGCACCTTTAAAGATACCCATATCTCATACTGAAAATAAATCCCAAATCCACTACAGATATAAATGTGAAAGTAAAACAATAAATCATCTAGAGAAAACAGGATAATATTCTCCTAACCTCAGTGCTGGCAACTCTTCTTATGTAACACATAGAAAGCTTTCACTGTAAAGATAAAAGACTGATCAGTTTGATTTAGTTAAAATTGAGAACCTTTGTCATCAAAAGTTTCCAAGAATAGAATGGAAAATAAAATAAACTGGGAGAGCTGGGGTGGTGGTACATGCCTATAATCCCAGCACTCAGGAGGCTGAGGCAGGAGAATTGTTCTGAGTTCGAGACCAGCCTGGGCTACAAATTGAGTTCAAGGCCAGCCCAAACTGCATAGCAAGACCCTGTCTCAAAAAGACAAATAAATAAATACATAAAATTAACTGGGAGAAGATACATCTTCATATTCTGGAAACAATGTAGGATAATCACACTCCCCACAGCTGCTCAGTATTCTCCCTATTTACGCTCAGTGAGTGTGAATTGATATCCCACTTTGGAAAACTTCTGCTAAACAGTGAACGCAGTGGTTTCATTTCACGGTCATAGACCAAAGAGAAATACATACACATGGAAAGCAGCAGGCCTGCCCCAGAGTGCTCACAGGAGCATTATTCACAACCTCAGCACACTGGGAAGAGCCCAGGTTCTTGGCTTCCCTGCGGCTTCTCTGCCTCCCCCTGATTAAGGAGCAGGATCTGTTTGGTTCCTCCACGGTGACCCAGGTGGGTGGGACTCCGGGGCTGAAAGTGAAAGGTGGGTGGGGGCGGGGAGGGTAAATGTAGAATGGCTCATTTCCCATAGGGACCAAGAAGAAATGAGATGGGTTAAAGAGGGACTCCCCAGAAGGGCCATAAACAAGAGCCAGCCGGTCACTGGAAGGAGAAGTTCTCGAGTCAGGGACTTCCCAAGAGGGAAACAGGAGAAAGGGTCCTCGAGGCTGGCTGTCCACCTGGCCCCTGCGGCTCCTCCTCCCTGGCTCCAGCTGTGGTCCTGCACCCCAGGCCCCACTCCCACCGTGTCACCCCCAGGCCGTCCATGGTCCTTCAGGGGGAGCCCTGATTTCTCTAACCTGGCACGTGGGTGGAACACTCGTCTCCTAACGTCCTCCTCTCCTCCCCCAGGACTCATGCTGACAGCTCCTCGACGCCCCGTTCCTCTGGCTTTCACACCTTTGCACGCGCTCTTTCAGCCACTGCCACACTCTGCTCTTCCCCCTGACTGTCAGCCTCCTACTCAATCTTCAAAACATAGTTCTAATATCATCTCAGTCTCTGTTCTCTCCAGTGAGTGTGAGTCACTCCTTCCCTTCCCCAGAGAACATGGCTTAGGATGTTCCATCCATGTTCCGTGCAACATCTGGGCAGGGACCATGTGCTCTTGGTCACCACTGATCCCTAGGGACTACCCAGTACCTCGCATGTAGTAGGTGCTCCTGACATGTGCTATGTGGATGACTAAATGACAGAGAAATGCTTTCTAGTGTCTTGGGTTGTGAGAATTACTGTCAGCGATAGAATCTACACAGACTGTACACTCCAAGCTCACCTTTTATTACTTCTTTATATTAAGAGCCTCTTTCTTATATTAAGAGCCTTATGTCCATAGAAGAGACCTAAGACTTTATGTTTCCTTTCCACCTCAGGACCTTTGCACATACCATGCTCTTTGCCTAGAATGCTTTTCCCTAGCTTATTCAAGTTCTCATCCTCCGGTTTCAGCTTCAATGAAAATGAAATGGCTTCTTGAACGAGCCCATTCACAGTTTCTGAAGTGGGTCTGCGCTGGGGTTCTCTGCACCACACAGCTCCAGAGAAACTGCAGTCCTGGGATTGCTACTTTTGGGTTTATGACCTATCTCTGCCTGGAACATCAGTCCCAGAGCTTGGGTAATTTGTCTGTTAGTTCACCCAAGTGTTCCTAGTACACCTGAACACAGTAAGTGCTCAGTGAATAGCTATTGAGTAGCCGGTGGATAACGATTGTGTGAACAAGAGCATTGAAGAGTGACTGTGCTGGGTCATGCAGGGGCAGCCCATGAGGTGGCCCCTGAGAGGTCTGTCTCCCCATCAGCTTTGTCACTGTCCCCAGGAGCTCCCCTGCCCCCATCTAGGGCAACACCCTCAGCTTCAGAGTCTGCGTGACGGTGACGGGGGTCTTCAGGCAGGGCCCTGGCTTGCCAGCATCCCGTGGCACATTCTCAGCTCAGCAGGGTTCCAGAGCTGGGCTGGGAAGAACTGGTCAAGTGGCCATGGGCAGAAAGGAGACTCTGCCAACAGCTCAAAATGGGACCTGGCTGCCTCTCGTGCTTTTCTCTGAGCCTCAGATGCCCATCTGTAGGACAGGCAGAAGTCCCTGCCAGCTGAAGTGTGCAAACAGGATCTCAGCACGCCGCCCGTGCATGCTTCGTGTTTGCAGCTTAGTCAGGGGTGCTGGGCATGGGGGAAATGCCTGCCGTGTCCAGCCCCTGTGGCCGCTCAGCTGATCTTCCCTGTCAGGCTGCAAACCTCTGCAGTCTCAGCTTCCACGAGCCCGAACAACCCTCCCTCCCAGGAAGGAATCTCTGTGCAGCCCAGCCCAGCCCCGGCACACTCCTGCCTGGACCACAAGGCCTCTCTGCTCCTCACTGCGGTGGTGGCAGCTCCCTGCGCCAGGATGGGGGAGACAAAGCAGGAAAAGGAAGACGCTTTAGACCATGACAGCGTGAGGCCACCAGGTCAGGAGCTGTGGCAGAGTCCTGGGTGAAGGAGGCTGAGCGCTCCCAGCCTGCACTGGAGAAAGTTAACAGGGACTCATCCCTATCCACACCGTCAGGCCCCTTGGCAGAAGGGGGAACCGAAGCCCACAGCAAGTCAGCACTTGGGTTCCTCCCTTCCCCAGGGACAGCTCTGGTGGCTGGATCCTCGATGGGGCTGCAGAGAGCTGCAGGCTGGGTCCCTGCTCCAGGTGTCCCGGCAGCTGGGGCCCTGGTCGGGGCCCCTGCCCGGCCCCGGGGAATATTCTCAGATCAGTGTAGAAGTTCCAGATTTACTCAGAGCTCTCTTCTGAGCTGTCATGAAAAGTCCCTTTGGCCTGGGGCCAGGGCAGAGTGGGGGTGGTAGCACCTGTGAGCCATTGGGAGGGCGGGGCTCCTCCCAGCACCCCTCTCCAACTCATGGGGGCCTGGAGAAGCAGAAGAAGAAGGGGCAGTGGGCAAGAAGACCCCTTGCTCAAGGATGTGCTTGTTCCCTTGTCTTGTGGCTTTCTTCTCTTTCCTTCACAATGTCCTCCTGGGTGACCCTAGAAAATGCCTCTCCATCTCCAACCCTCAGTTTCCCCATCTGTCAAAGGCGTGTGAAACCACTATAAGATCCATCGTTAGTTGAGAACTCTACAAGCTGGTGTTCCAGCCAGAAATGAGACTATTATTACTAAAATTATTTAAAGTAAAACCTAATAGCTCTCTCTCTCTCTCTCTCTCTCTCTCTCTCTCTCTCTCTCACTCACTTTTTATCTCTATCTCTATCTCTATCTCTATCATCTCTATCTCTATCTCTATCCCTATCTCTCCCCACCTTTCCTTCTCTTTTGCACTACTGGAGACTAAACTCAGGGCCTTCACATCCCCAGTCCTTTTTTTTATTTTTTATTTTGAGACAGGGTCTTACTAACTCCTAAATTGTCCAGGTTAGGCTGGAACTTGTGATCCTCCTGCCTCAGCCTCCCAGAGTGCTAGGACTATAAGTATGAGTCATCATACCCAGATTAGCTAACGCTTCTTGAGAGCCACCTGTGGGTCACTGCTAAGCACCGGTCCTCATCACAGCACTGGCTCGGGCTCTGGGCGCCACAGGTGCAGGATGCGGAATAACTGCTCAGTCCACACGTGTGTGTCAAAGCCTCCCAGGAACACCGCAGCCTACTGGTCCTCCTGTTCGCATTCTGACAGGGAGTCTTCATTCTGGTTCTTATGTGATTTCCTCTTATCACAGGTGAGGCCACAGGGCACAGAGAGGTTAGGGGGCTCTCTCAGGGTCACGCAAGCACTAAGTCGTGGAGCTGGGACTTGAACCCAGGTCAGGCTCATTCCCAAGTCCCTAGTTACAACCAGCTCCCTCCCTCCGCCCCACCCCACAACCCCAGGGACAGGGCTCTGAGGGCGAGGAGCACTGCTCCTGCCTGCAGGGCCCCGGGGCACTGATAGGAAGGGACCTCTCCCGTCCTGCATGTGTGTGGGTACCAGGCAGCAGGCGTCCCTGGGGCTGCAGAGAAGTCAGTGCCTCCCCAAGCTGGGGGCCTGTTTTCCTCTGTCCACCTTCTCCTCTGCTGGTCTCTGCCTCCTCCTTCTCTTCCTCCCTCTCCCTTTCTTGGCCTCTGTAGAGACCTCAGCTCACTGGCCACCTCCTGTCATGCAGGCTCTCCCTTCCCTCCTCTGCAGGCTTGTGAAGGAGCTGGACACTGTCCGGGGGGGATGGGTAGGACCAGGACTTCTGCAGAGCCCACCGTGGGGATCTGTGGTCGGGCCACCCGCCATTGGGAATGGATACCCCACCATCAGCACCCAATAGCCCTTCTTAAAGGTGGCCAGGCCAGGAGTCCCCTTTTTGCCTTATTCTGTCCCACAGACCGTTCCTTGCCATCATACAGACTAGGGTACAATTCCACCCCTGCATCTCCTAGTCACAGTCGACCTGGAACCAAAGTTGTCCCAGCTGAACCTCAGTCTTGTCACCTGTGAAACTGGCTCCATGAGGCCACCAGCCTCACCCTGTGCTTTGAGGTTCTGGAAGATTCTCAAGCACCTCCAACCTGGTGGGCACTGGGGCCAGAAGGATGGAGCCCCCGGGCCAAGAAAGGGAGGGCCACCTTTACAGAGCGTGTGCCCTTACCCTCAAGTGGCTTTCCCTTGCATGGGCCCAAGGTTCCCCAGGGTGCAAACTTCCCCCCAAAAGGGACTGGGTGTCTGCAGTTCCAGCTTTCATATTATGCCCTGCAGATCCGGCAAGCAGCCTCACTGGATGGCACTGCCTTTTCCGCTTTTGCAGACGGACACGCTGAGGATGGGCGGGAAGCATTCTGTCAATGATTCTGTCTGTTTCTTACTTTCCTGTGCTTTGAGCCTCAGCCTCCACTAGCTTCCTGACCCCCTCTCCTCCACACAGGAGACAGACGGGGAGGGAAGCAGAGAGATCTGCACATTTGCCCGGCTAGGGAGTTGAGGGCCCGGTTTTGCCCTCTAGGTTTTCCCCAGTCCACCATGTGCTCTGAAACCCCGCCGGCCCCAGGAGGGTGCAGATGTCCTCTTAGGAGCAGCCTCGTGATTTTTTAATGTCCTGGGACAGCTTCCTCTGCCCCTGCCGAGCACCAGTTTGCCACCTCTTTGTCAGGTCCTGAGTCCTTACCCCTTACGTCTCCTCCCCAGCCTCTCCATCTCTTTCTTCCTTTTCTGTGCTTCAAGCCTCAGCTCCGCTAGCCTCCCGACTCCCCTCTCTTCTACACATGAGAAGCTTTGCCTTTTCCCACCTGACCCCAGCCTGGGGTTCATGAGAAGGATGAGGACTCCACTGTGGGGGTCACCTGGTGTGACTGTCCACCCCACCATAACCTAAGGAAGATCACCTTCCTTCTCAGGTGAAATGAGCACCCCAACCCCATTTGAAGGATTAGATTAAATAAAGGTGATAAAACACGGAAGCTGGCACCAATGTGATGTCCCTCCCCACCGAAATGGGCCTCACAGAAGTGACAGTCTCTGCCTGTATGCCCGTCCCTGCCTGGAGTGGCTGTGCACACCCAGGTGACTGTCACCTCACGTTTGGCCAGCACTGGTTTCCTGGCCCACCTCCCGCCTCTCGTCTGCACAGGTGAGGGTCACCCCAGCCGAGCCCCTGCCCGTACACTCCCGAGAGGGCTCTGGTCACTCTGAGCTGGGCTGATAGGACTCCAGCTCGGGCCTGACTGCGTGGCCCTTCTGTGCTGTGTCCCCAGCTGTGACCTGGGCTTCTCAGAGCCCTCCACCCACTGTTGTGCTGGATGCTGTGGGCCTGGCACAGCTCTCAGGACAGACAGGATACCCTGCCCCTGGGGACCGCGCTCCAGTTACCTGCTGCGTCCGTGGGCTCAGAAGTCCATTCTGCCTGCGGAGGTGCAATCTGGTGGCCTCCTGGGGGTGGCAGCTGGGTTGGGGGTGGAGGTGGGGGATGAGGATCTGAGAGAGCCAGTCTGGGGTGAGAATCCACAGCCTGTCCGAGCCGCCAAACAGCCACCCAGACTGAGGGACAGCTGGGCTTCTGAACAGGTGTCCCCGGAGAGGAAGGCAGTGACAGAAGACAGCCAGACAGAAGGAGGAAGGAGCCCCACAGGGACCAGTCGGCTGTAGCGGGGCTGGACAGACAGGCAGGCGGACAGACACATGGAGAGCGTGTGGCCGTCAGTCACGCGCGGAGGGAAGCAGGACAGGAGGGCACCAAGCCTGGGTGCCCCACTGTCACTGGCCAGCCCTTGCCATCTCTGCACAGGGCGGGAGGGGAGGATGTGGTGAGGTGCCGCCCCGCCCTCTGCCGGCTCCTCCTAGGAGCCGTGAGAGCCTGCGGCTCGCCAAAGGTCACCTGCTAGGGAAACTCTGGGGGTGACATCTCCCTCTTGGGGACAGGTGACGTCATCCCCACAGGCCTGACACTGTGTCTTGAGGCAGGCAGTGCGGCCGGCCGTGAGTCCCCGCTGCTCGCTGAGGTGGAGACAAGGCGGGGGTGTGTGAAGAGCTGGCGCATCCTGCCGACTGCCCTGTGGTCCGGTCCGAGCCCAGCTCAGAGGGAGGGGGGAGGCCCAGCCCCAAGTCCGGCCCGGGGCCAATGAAGCCCCTCCCCCCGCAGCTGAAAGCTGGCCCTGTGTCTCTGGTCCCTCGCCTGCCTGCCCTGTAGGCCCCTGAGTTCGGGCCTTTCCCCCTGTTACCCAGGTCCTCCTGTCTGTCTTCCTGGGGTCCAGTCCCCTGTTTCAGCACCGCAGGCAGCAGGCCCCTGTGCCCAGGCTCCAGAGCAGTGAGCTCCTGGGCCCTGTCACACGGCCTCTGCGAGCGCCTTCCTCTCCCCAGCCGTCCAAAGCCGACATCCAGCCTGAGGGAGGGTCAGCCATTGCTACTTGGGAACTTAGAAAGATAACAGAAAAGACATTCTCAAAACAGTTTTTGTCTTGTGTCAAACCCAGAGACCCCTGAGAGATTACAGGTCTCTGGTAAATATTTAAGAAACCAGGGAACTGGGACCTTGGCATGCCTGTAATTCCGGCACTCTGGGAGGCCAAGGCAGGAGAATTGCAAATTTGAGCTCAGCTTGGGCAATCTAGTGAGACTCTTTCAAAATACGAAATACCAAGGACTGGGAATATAACTCAGTGGGAAGGCCCTTGGCTCAATCCCCAGTGGGGAATGGGGACAGAAAAGAACAAAGAAGGAGCCAGGGAAAAAATCAGCTAGCTCCTGCCCAGAGACCTCAAAAGAGGCAGAACAAGCAAATCGTTCCCAACACCATCACCAGGACCACCGTGACCTCCACCTTGCTGTGCAGAGGCACCTATGTGATCTCCTTTTATCCCACAAACCCCAGAGGAAGCCAAGACCTGCCCCATTTTTTATACGCAGAGGCTGAGGTTAGGAAGAGTGAAACATCCTCAAAGCCACAAAGTGTCGGAGCTGGAATTTGAACCTAGGGGCCTCTGATTCATGAGCTCTCCCGGGCTGAGGCCCAAAGCAGGATGACATGTTCTCAGGGTGGGTGGGATTTATCCCACAAGCCTCCTCCCCCTGCCTGACTCATTTTTGGGGAACACATTGCAGCAGGTTCACATGACCACTCCAGAGAAAAAGAGAAAGCATCTTTCTGTTTATTTGTTAAGTTTTTTTCCCCTTTGCCTAGCTGTTTGAGGAACTCAGTATAAATTCCCCTGGGGTTGATTTGGAGGACTTCTGCCCTGTAGACAGTGTTTCCGCCTAACTGCTAGTTGTCTCAAGTTCCCTGGAGGACAACTTTGGCAGGCAGTCAGCTTTCTTTTCTCTTTCTCTTACTCTTAGCCTTCAAAGTGAGTCTCCCTGCACACTGGGAGGCTGAGACAGGGAAATTGCAAGTTCCAGGCCAGCCTGGATAACTTAGCAAGACCCCCATCTCAAAATAAAAAAAAAAAATAAACTGGGCTGGGGATATAGCTCAGTGGAGAGCACCCTTGAGTTCCACCCCCAGTATCCTCATCCACCAAACAGCACTATCTCAAACCTCAAAACCACTCAAGAAGACAACTGCGATCATCATCTTTTGTTTGTTTTGTTCTTTATTTTTTGAGACAGAATCTCGCTATCTACTTCAGTCTAGCCATGAACCCACTACATAGCCCAGGTTGGCCTTAAACTAGCAGTGATCCTCCTGCCTTGGCCTCCTGAGTGTCGGGATAACAGGCATGCGCCACCACGATTGGTGTCATCATCATCTTTATCTTCATTGTCATCTTCCCTGTGATATAGATGAGAATGAGAGGTTTGGGGAGATCAAGTGACTTGTCCTTCCCTCTTCCCTTTCTCTACCTTTTCTCCCTCTTCCCTCCTCTTTCCCTCTCTCCCTTCTCCTCACCAACATTATTGAGCAGACCCTTGTCTATGGGAATAGACACTTCACAGAACTAAGCACAGTGTGACAGCCCTCCGTGCGTCGACTATTTTTGAGGGGAGAAACAGACACAGCAGATGAGGTACAGTAAGTGTGTAAAAAACTGACAGGAGGGCAAGGTTGTAAAATGTAGACACACTAGACCCTAAGAAGGACCCAGACACGCAGACGGTGTCTCAGGCAGGGGGACCTGCAGATGCAAACAGAGTGAAGTGGGAAAGAATGTGACTTGCTCCGGGAACCTGGGAACGGAGCAGGGGAGGGAGAGGATAGGCGGAGAAGTAATAGGAGGTGACCACAAAGTCACACCCTGTGCAGGCCCCTTGGGACATTGCAAGACCTAGCAAGAGGGTAGATTTGGTTCCAATGGAAACAGGAAGTCATTTGAGGTTTTCAAAGGGGGCTTAATTCAGTTTATTACATATTAAAAGAGGGCTCAGGGCTTGAGGTGGGCAGTGGGTTGGGAGCAGCACTTAGTCCCTAATTAACATGGAGATGGTTTTAGAACTGGGTATTTAACAATTGCCATGATCATGTCCAGTGGGGTGAACATGAGTCCACCCAAAGGTAGGTGTGTCTTCAGAGAGGGTCCCCCTGCCTCTTCAAACAGCTCAGTGTGGGCCTGTCACTTTGGAAGGGATACACGATCAGACCCCCACGGCCCCCCAACCACCTGAGCACCACTCAGCTGACCAGTGGAGAGGAAGTGGCCACATCTGCGTTTCAGTCCGGTGGTCTCCTGGGGACAAAATAATAGAGTCAACTTCCCGCTCAGCCCATTTCTTCTTTTCCGTTCTGTCAGCATCTTGGTTGAGGTATGATTTATATAAGGTGCAGTCACCAGAAGTGTACTGTACAATTATTTTTAAGAAGTTTAACCAACAGTACAGCTCTCACCAGCATCTAACTTTGCAAAATTCCCGTCATCCCAAAGAGACCCCTTGTGCCTGACGGCGGTCCCTCTTCCCAGTCCCACACTCCCAGCTGCAGGGATCTATGTGATTTGTTTCAGTTTGGCTTGGTTTTTGGTCTTTTTGAGACAAGGTATCACTGTCATTCAGACTGGTCTTGAACTCACTCTATAGCCCAGGCTGATCCTCCTGCCACAGGGGCTCTTGAGTGCTGGGATTCCAGGCATGCACCACTGCACGCAGCAGGAATCTACCTTTGGCTTTTACTGTTGTTCTTTTTTCTCTGATGAGCATCTCACACAAGTTGGTCATAGAGTATGTTGTCTTTTGGGTCTGGCTTCTTTCACTCAGCGTAACACGTTGGAGGCTGAACTGTGTTGCAGCGTGCATTGGCATGACATTCATTTTTATTGCTGAATACCATCCTATTGTATGGCTATGCCATGATGCTTATCCAGTCATCAACTGGTAGACATTTTAAATGGTGTAAACTTTTACTTTATCATGAATACAAGTTCTATGAACACTTGCATACAAGTCTTTGTACAGACAAGCATAGTCAACCTTCTTTGGTACATACCCGAGTGAAATTGCTAGGTTATTTGATAATTTTATGTGCACCTTATTAGACACTGTTTTCCCCAGAAACTGAACTATATTACATTCCTATCAGTGAGTTATGAGGGTTCCACATTCCTATAACTTTCCCAATGCTTATTTTTCGTCTTTTTAAATAAAAGCTATCATAGTAGATGTGGTTTTGTTGTGCATTTTCATAATGGCTAATGACAAACAACTTTTCCTGTGCTTAGTAGTGAGTTGCACATTTTCTCTGAAAGAATGTCTATGCAAGTTCTTTGCCAATTTTTAAATTGGGTTCCTTGTCATTTGTTGGGTGGTAAGAGTTGTTTTAATATATATTCTGGATACTTGATCATTATCTGATACATGATTTTAAAATATTTTTCCCATCCTTTGGGTTGTCTTTTCATTTTTTCTTTCTTTCTTGGATTTTGTTTGTCTGCTTCATTTTTTTGTTTTGTTTTGTTTTGTTTTGAGGCAGGATCTCACTGTGTATTGGCCTTGAACTCGCTTATGTAGCCCAGGCTGGCCTCAAACTCACGGCAATCCTCCTACCTCAGCCTCCCAAGTGCTGGGATTGTAGACATATGCCATCATGCCTGGCCCTTCATTTTGTTGATAGCATGCTTTTATATTTTTGTAAAATGTGATTTAATCTCTTTTTTCCTTTTTATTGATACTTTGCTGTCCTGTCAAAGAATCTATTGCCAAATCTAAAGTCATAAAGATTTCACCATGTTTTCTTCCAATAGTTTTACTATTTTTGCTCTTATATTTAGATCTCAAATCCATTTTACATTGACTTTTATATATGGTGTGAGGTAAGGGCCTCTTGTGTATGGAGACCCACATACACCAGACTGTTTGTTAAAAAGACTGTTCTTTCCTCACTGAATTATCTTGACCTTGTTGTCAGGAATGAAGATATGTAGGCTCACCTCTAGACCCTCAATTCTAGTCCATTGATCTATACGTCTACCCCTGTGCTGATATCACACTATTTTGAGTGTTGTAGCTCTGTCATAAGTTTTGATATTGAAAAATTTAGCTTTCCAATTCTTGTTCTCCCAAAGAACTCTTTGGCTATTCCAGGTCACTTGAAATTCCACATGATTTTTAGGATCAGATTTTTCATTTAGAAAGCAAGGGGGGCACTGAGATTTTGATAAGAATTTCATTAAATCTACAGACTGTCTCCTTCTTGGATTGTTTATTGCTGGTACATAAAATCACAATTCACTTTTGTGTGCTGATCTTGTACCCTACCACTTTGAAGTTGTTTACTTGCTTTAATAATTTATTCAGGGATTTTTCAGGCTATTTTAATATTTAAGACCATGTCATTTGATCACGTAAAATTTTTCTACATTTAAGATCATGTCTTCCTTTTCAATTCAGATGCTTTTTATTTCTTTTTCTTGCTGAATTGTTCTGGTTAAAACCTCCAGTACCATGCTGAATAGCAGTGGTGAAAAGTGGGATGATTATGCCGGGAGTGTTGGCACATGCCTTTAATCCCAGCACTCGGGAGTTTGAGGTAGGAGGAGCGTTGTGAGTTCGAGGCTGGCCTGACTACATAGTACGACCCTGCCTCAAAAACCTAGGGCTGGGAGTTTGGTTCAGTGACTTTAAGTGCCTGTCCGCCAGGCATGAGGTTGAGCTTGATCCCTGGTGCTGCAAAAAAAAACAACAACAACAACAAAAAAAAGTGGGATGATTGTTTCCAGTCTCGGGGGGAAAGCTTTCAGTTGTACACCTACAGAGATGATGTTAGCTGTGGGTTTTTCACACATGACCTTTTATCATGTAGAGGAAGTTTCCTTTTATTGCTAGTTTGCTGAGGGCTTAAGTATAAAATTTTGGTTTTAGTTTTGTCAAGTTATTTTCTATATCCATATAAATCATCATATGGTGTTTTTATTTTTGAATTTATCAAATGCTTTTCTGTATCAATATAGATGATAATGTAGGGTTTTTTATTTTTTATTTTGCCAAATGCTTTTCTGAATCAAGACAGATGCTCATGTAGGTTTTCTACCCCTTCCTTCTATCAATATTGTATGCTGTATTGACTTTTATAGTGAACCACCCTTGTATTACTGAGATAAATCCTAGATAATCATGTTACATAATCTTTTTAACATGTAGTTTCAGTTTGCTGGTGTTTTATTGAAGATTTTTGCATCTACATGGATAAGGAATGTTGGTCCATAGTTTCTTTTTTCCTTGTGATGTCTCTGGATTTAACATCAGAAGATGAGTTAAGAAGTGTTTCTTCCTCTTCTATTTTGTAGAAAAGTTTGAAGACTGAGGTTAGTTCTTAAACTTTTTGGTTGGCACGACTATACTCCTAGCACTCTAGGTGGCTGAGGCAGGAAGATCTCAAGTTCAAATCCAGCCAGGAAAACATAGCGACTCAGAGAAATTTTGTCTCAAAATAAAAAAATTAAAGAGGGACTTGGCATGTAGTTTACTGCAAAGGCTCTAGGTTCAATCCTCAGTACTGCAAAAATAAAATAAGATAAAACAAACTAGATAGTAGAATTTCATCATCTGAAACTGGACTCTTTTTTTGTTGGGAGACTTTCTGCTTTCAGTTCAACTCTTTATTTGTTACATGTTTATCAATATTTTTTACTTTGAGTCAATCTCAGTAACTGGTATTAACAAAACGGGTTTTGAAGTCTCCAATTATTATGCATTATTCCTAAAACTTTGTCCATTTCATCTAGATCATCTAATTTATTGGCATACAATTGTTCATAGTATCCTCATGATGTTTTAAAGTTCTGTATGGTTGGTAGTAATGTCCTCACTTCCGTTTTTGATCTTAGTCATTTTCATTTTCTCTCTTTCTTGCTTAGCCATACTAAAGATTTGTCATTCTTTCCAAAGAAACAACTCTTGGTTTTGTCATCTCTCCACATCAATGTTCTGGGTCTTTTTTATTTTGTTCATCTCTAATCTACAATATTTACTTCCCTCTGCTACCTTTTGGTCTCATTTTCTCTTCTTTTTCTAGTTCCTTAAGAAGTACAGTTCAGCTATTGATTTGTGATCTTTCTTATTTTTAAACGAAGGCATTTATAGCTGGGCATGGTGGTGCATGCCTGTAATCCCAGCACTCTGGGAAGCTGAGGCAGGAGTATTGCAAGTTTGAGTCCAGCTTGGGAAACTTAGTAACTTAGCAAGACTCTAGCTCCAAAACTAAAAAAGGGTAGGAATGTAACTCTGTTGCAAGGCCCCATGTTCAATCCTCTGCACTGCAATACATAAATAAATAGTATTTATAGCTATATATTTCCCTCTTAACACTGCTTTATACTACATTTCATAAGTTCTGATATATTGTTCTGTTAGCTTTCTGTTGCTATGGCAAAATATCTGAGGAAACTTATTTTAAAAGAAGGAAAAGTTAATTTGGGCTCATGGTTATGGAGGTTTCAGTCTATGGTTATCTCCATTGTTTGGGGGCTGGTGGTGAAGCAGAGCACCATAGCAGAAGCATATGGTAACCAAGAAGCAGAGAGAGACAGACAGACAGACAGATAGAGACAGACAGACAGACAGACAGACACTGGGTTTCATTGTCCCCTTCAAGCATGACCCCAGTGACCTGAAGACCTGACTTCCTCTCCCTTGGGTTCTACCCACTAAAGGTTCCACCACCTTCCAACAGTACCACTGGCTGCTGCACAGGGTACCCAACTCCCAGCTACAGACAGGAGCCACGTATAGCCCTTTAGGAACCAGGCTGCAGAGGGATGTGTGTGACTGGCCAGTAAGCAGAGTTTCACTTACATTTGCAGGTGGTCACTGTGGCGAGCATTATGGCTTGAGTTCTGCCTCCTGTTAGATCAGATGTGGCATTAGGTTGTTTGAAGAGCACAAATCCTGCTATGAACTGTGCATGCGAGGGGCCCTGGTCATTCTGTGTACTCCTTATGAGAATCCAATTCTAAAACCATTCCTCTCTCTCACTCAGCCATGGAAAAATTATCTTCCACAAAACTGGCCCCCCCATGACAAAAAGGTTGGTGATCACTGCTTTAGCAAGTATGGAAAACATTTAAAATAATTTTCCTTGGGAAGACATTTAAAATACAAGCTGTAATAGTTGTGTTTTTATTGTCATTTGTCTTAAGTGTTGCCTAATTTCTCTTGTGATTTCTTGTTTGACCCATTCTGGGTTAAGAGCATGCTATTTAGTGTCTCATTATTTGTGAATTTTCCAGTTTCCCTTTGGCTGTTGATATCTACTTGCTTTTTATTGTTGGCAGAGAAAATATTTCAAATGATTTCAGTCTTTTTAAATTTATTAAGTCTTGTTTTGTGACTCAGATATGGTCTGTTCTGTAGAATATTCAGTATGCCCTTCACAGTCCTGGCTGTTGTTGGGTGGAGTGTATTATATACATCGTTAGCTCTGGCTGCTTTACAGTATGGTTCCAGTTTTTCTACTTCCTTATCAGCCTTCTGTTTAGATGATTTGTCTATTATTGAAATGCCATATTGAAATCTTCAACTATTGTTTTAGAACTGTACACATTTCCATTCATTCTGTCAATAATTGCTTCACATGTTTTGGGACTTGGATGCTTAGTGCATGCACAAGGTATGACTGAAAAATTATAGTAAATGTTTAAGTTTTAAAAAATTATTACAGTAAAAAACATATTGCTATTGATGTCCCTCAGAACATTCCCTGTACCTTTGAAAACACTTATCCCATCGTTCTTGACACTTTCTGAAGCAGTTCTGAAAGTTCTGGAAGTCCTCATTTGTGAGAGTCTTTATGAGGTGTGGCAATAAAAATGTGGTGAACACTGCTGCTAAGTGCTATCCAACAAAAGGGTGGGCTTACAAAAATATTATGGTGTGCTTATCCATTGTATTCACCAGAACTGGAACCCTGAGACTTCTGACTCTTCCCCAAAGTCAAAATGGTCATGAGAGATAAACATTTTTAACTGATTCATGACAGCACAACTAAAGACACTCACAAAAGAGGACTTCCAGAACTGCTTCAGAAAGTGGCAAGGATAGGCGGGCATGGTGGCGCACGCCTTTAATCCCAGCACGCAGGAGGCTGAGGTAGGTGGAGCGTTGTGAGTTCGAGGTCGGCTTGGGCTACAACGCGAGTGCAAGGTTGGCCTGAGCTACATAATGCGACCCTGCCTCAAAAAACTAGGGCTAGGAGTTTGGCTCAGTGACTTAAGTGTCTGCTCTGGCAGGTGCAAGGTTGTGAGTTCAATACCCGGTGCTGCAAAAAAAAAAAAAAAAAAAAAAAGAAAGAAAGAAAGTGGCAGGGATGACGGATGAGTGTGTTCAAATAAGGAAGAAGGTTTTAAGGGGGATTAACTGGAATGTATCCCTTACTGTAATAAATTTGAAAAATTTGAACATGCGTTGTAATTTTTGATCATAGTTTGTATGTTTATGATTACTATATATTCTTGATGGATCAACACATTTATCAACATATAATGTTATTTGTAGCTATTTTTCACTTACAGCCTAATGTACCTGATATTAATAGAGCCACCCCAGCTCTCTTTTGGTTGTTATTGACGTGGAACATCTTTTCATCTTTTCAGTTTCAATTTATTTGTATTTGAATATAAAATGAATCTCTTATATTCTCCTAGTTGGAGTCACTGAACTTCTACCAGGGATTGAACTCATGACCTCATGCTTCCTAGGCAGGGATTTATGCCACTGAGCTAAACCCCCAGCCACCAATCACTAAACTTCTTGCATGTGGATATTCATGCATCTCTTTATAGCTGGGAAGCATTTGGCCATTATTCAAATATTCTTTCTGGCCCTTTATTTTTCTCCTCTGCTTTTGGATCTCTCTCTTTTGGGACGGGTTTGAGACAGGTCTCACTACGTAGTTCAGGCTGACCTTGAACTCACTATGCAGCCCAGGCTAGCCTTGAACCCAGGGTGATCTGCCTGCCTCAGTCTCCTGAGTGCTGGGATTAGAGGCGTGCACTACATGCCTGGCTTCATTGGTGTTTTTATAATGCTTGTGTTGATATATACCTAATGGTGTTCTATAGGTCCGTTGGACTCTCTTCATTTTTTCATTCTTTTTCTTTTATGTTCCTCAGACTGGATAATTTCTTTTTTGGAAGTGGTTTGAGACAGGGTCTTGCTATATAGTTCAAACTGACCTTGAGCTCACTATGTAATCCAGGCTGGTCTCAAACTAGTGATAGTCTCCTTGCCTCAGCCTTCTGAGTGTTGGGATTATAGGTGTGCACCACTACGCCTGGCCAGACTGTGTAATTTCAATTTATCTGTCTTCAGATTCTCTGATTTTTTTCTGCCTGATCAAATCCAATGTTGAAACCCTCTAGTAAATTTCATTTCAGCCATTATACTTTAAACTCCAAATTTTCTATTTGCATCTTTTAAATAATTTCTGACTCTTTATTGGTGTTCTCGATATTATACATAATTCTGGTGTCCCTTAGCTCTTCATTCATGGTTAGTTTTAGTTCTCTGAGAATACTGAAGACTATTTATGTAATGTATTTGCTGCACTAGTTCAGTATCTGAGTTTCTTCAGGGACAGTTTCCGTCTATTTCTCTTATTCCCTCTTGAATAGGCTGCAGAATAAACTCACAGATTTTTGTTGAAAACAGGACACTGTGAATATTGTAGCACGGGAACTCTGGAACTCAGGTTGTCTGTCCTCTTCTCCACCGTGCTTCCGCCTTCCATTTGTTTAGTGACTTCTTTTGCAAAGACCATCTTCCTTGTGCAGCTTCACGGATGCGTCCATGCTCCTATCTCAGCAGTCACCAGTGATCCAGCCGCGAATCCCTACGTGTCTGGAGTCAAAAAGGAAAACAAAACAGGAAGTACCCTCCCAGTCTCTGCAGACCGGCTCAGCCCTGGCACACCCTCCACTTTGTCCTGGCCTTCTCTTCCTTAGGCAGAGCCCAAACCTCAGCCAAAGCCAGGGTCCTCTCATATCTTTCTGTGCGTGTAATGGCTCTGGACAAATTTGCTGCACTCCAGGCTGCTGACTGTTATGATTTAGATCTAAAATGTTCCCCAGCATCCAGGCCCCGACCTTGGAATCACCAATCTCCTGCTCAGAGGTATGAGGACAAAACAAAACACAGGCAAAATAGATACGCTATAGTTCCAAAGGGCGCCAGGATGGTCAAAGCCCAATGACGAGCTGGGACCACGAGGCACGGCGTCCTTGGCTTTTATTCAGCGCACAGCTTGACTGGGGCTGGGGGGTGCTGGTGGGCTGCAGGAAGCGCTGGGGGTGAGCCGCTGACACGGTCAAGATTGGAGAATTGAGGAATGAGGCGTTTTGGGGAAATCACACAGCAACAGATCGTGGTTAACTGGTAACCTGATTGTCTGCTAAGTGGATTACTGGGCTAGATGGAATTTGCACGAGTCAAGTCCTCAGCTGCCATGTTATCTTGGCTTTGAGGCGCCAGAACTTCACAGACTGTTTGCTGGCCTCTGCTCTGGCCGTCGACTTGAAGATTAATCTGTCCTTAAGCCAGCTGGGAGTCTCCCCACAAGTCATGCAGGCCTGGGACAGATTCTCAACTTACTTTTGTGCCTAATTTATTAACATGGATTATTGCCTGTTCTGTACCATGTCAGGCTGGTCCTCAGCACCTCAGGAGGCTTTTGTGTTCAGAAAGGGAGCTTTTGAAGAGTGATTGAATCATGAGGGTGCTATGCTCACCAGTGAATTAATTCATTAAATTCCTCGTTAGGAGGTGAGCCCTTGTGGAAACAGACCAGGAAGGTCACCAGGGCATGATCTAAAAGAGTAGACCCCTGTCCTCAGCTCCTCCCTTGTCTCTCTACTTCCTGGCTGCCATGGGTCAAGCTGTTTTCCTCCATTGTGCCCTTCTGCCTCATTGCCATTTCTCCTTTCTTTCTTTCTGTCTGTCTGTCTGTCTGTCTTTCTTTCTTTCTTCCCTACTCTCTCTGTCCGTCTCTCTCTCTCTGTTTTATTTTGTTTTGTTTTGTTTTTCTGAGAGAGGGCCTTGATATGTAGTTCAATCTGGTCTTGAACTGACTACGTAGTCCAGGCTGCCCTTAAACTCATGGTGATCCTCCTGCCTCAGCCTCTGAGTTCTGGGATTACAGGTGTGTGCTACCATGTCCAGCATCACCCTGACATTTCTGCTTTTGAGCCAACCAACCATGGGCAGAAACCACTGAAACCATGAGCCAAATAAATCTCTCATTTTTTAGGTTGTGGGTGTTAGCTATCACGCCCAGAGACAGGAAATGGACTGATACACTTGGTATACATGGAAACACTGCCATGTCCTTCAGCTTTCTCCTTCACCTCCTCCTACCCTTGTCCTCTGCTGTTTGCTCTGTCTACCATCCCGTGTCCCAAGAAGCTGGTGTACATTCTTCAAATTCTTTCCACAGATGCTGGGTGAGAAGCTGCTCCAGCCCTGAGAAAAATCAGGAAAAATGAGAAAAGCATAGGCAAACACCTGAGCCAATCTCTCAGGGAGCTTCCAGACAGATCAAAATGCACAACCGCAATCCTTTGAGAACATGGTCATCGTTGCCCTTTGGGTACCAGGAGGCTACACTAGGAATATAGCCACTGCTGAGCTGAAAAATAGGAGATAATAAACAGGTAAGTAAAATGCTATGACACTTCTTTTTGAAAGCAAAGATTAGCAATCTCTTTCTTCAATAAGCACTTCCCTGGTTGCTGGAAGGTTTTGATTAGATTCCAGAGTTCCAAAGAAGTCTGTTTTACTTTTGTCAGTGTTGTGGTTGCTTCAGTAGGACACTGATCCTTGGAGTTCCTAACTCTACCTTATGGTAGTACATTTTATGGTGATTTTTGAAACATAACCTTTTAAAATTTTATGGGGGCCCAGTTTGCTACTTTTATTTTTCAGGTTATACTTTTGGTAACACATGGAACCATAATCATAATAACAAGGATTTCCTCATGTTTTCTTCTAATACATAGCCTTAACTTGCATTTAGAAGTATGTTCTATTTTGAGTTAATTTTTCTAAATGACTTGAGGTGATGATCTAAATTTACCTTTTTGCAAGTGACTATCCAGAGGTTCTAACATTATATGCTGAAAAGATTATCTTTTCCACACTGAATTACTTTGCCACCTAGCCTGATAATTAATTGCCTATAACTGTAGGGATTTATTTCTGGAC
>RJWM01024967.1:0-29976 GCA_004363535.1 Dasyprocta punctata | reverse complement strand
GAAACTACTATATTTAAATGAAATCTATTTACCTTTTATCCAGTCTGAATAGATGCTTTTTAATTATTGCTAATTGTTTAAAATGACTTTGCATCCCCCAGAAGATTTAGTCTGAATAAATTTAATTCCTTTAAAATCTCCTTCAGTTACAAACAAATACAGTAAGAAGCCCCATAGGTATGGCAGTAAAATAGTCATAAAAGTAGAAGCATTTAAATAAGTAGTGCAAGAAAGTCTCCCCCAAAAGAGGAAGAAAAGCTATATAGTTGGAGTTGCAAGAACTGAACATGAAACACACAGTTGAAACATTTAAGAGCACTGTGAAAAAGGTCTATGTTTACTTGTTAAAGAATGTGCTAGGGCAGACTAAAGCATATGAATAGTTCTTTCACAGGTCACAGCGTCCATTCAACCCATGGGCATTGTTATTACTCGACAGAAATAGATGGGCCTAATTAATATTCTGAACATACCTGAGAGAACATTCTTAAGGAAATCATTCTCTGGTGGTTTGAAAATTTAAAAGACAGACAGAAAGAAAGAAAACTTAGCAGTAAGCATTAAAAATTGGATCGAGATAACAAAGTCAACTGCTCTCAAAGTTTAATGCCTGCTACAAATAGAAGTTTTGTTTGTGTACATTTCTTGGAATAAATGGTTGTGCCTTGTGAAATAAAGTTGAATAATACTTTGAATTTACAAGTAATTATATTCTTGACATTTCATTGAATAACAGGCAGAAATCAGCTACAGAAATTTTTTCATAAATGCTTGCAAATTCATATAGATGAATAACAAAGCAATTTATTAGTCATGCATTCATGTTAAAATACATATAGCAAAATATTTAATAATTTTTATGAAAACAAGAATGTTTATGTTGAAGAAACATTCAATCACTTAGAAAGACTGTTGATTATTTCAAAATGTTTTTCTAAATAAATTGTTACTTCAATTACTATTTTAATGCATATTTAATTCTCCATTTCTTACATGCAGGCATGATATAGTCAGTTATGAACTTTTCAGTTTTTATTTCTAACATTTAGAATTATTCATGCAAAGTTCATTGTAATTCCACTTATAAAAAATTTCACAGTTACAAATAGGGATAAAAATTCATGATCAGTTTTGAGACCGACTGAAAAGTACTTGACCCAAAATAAAAGTCAAAAGCAGGGTACAGGACAAGTTTCATGAATTACTTCAGTATTTTCTGAGTGAATATACATACATACATCCATATGTACAAACAAATGAATAAATACTAATGAAAATAGAGGATAATACCTTGAAGTAACAAATTGTTAGAGCAACTATCCTGTTTAAATACCTGCAGTTAACAGAGTAATTCATTCTGAAATGGGAGTCAAGTGCTTGGTGCCCAAACCTAACACAGTACATATGAAACTTAATTCCTATTGAAATGAATGGAGCCTTTCACTTCGGAGAAACAAAAACCTGTACTTTCTTTGTCTTGCTACTATAAAGTCCTTTGATAGCTTTTTTCCTTTTTATGTAGTTTTAAATATAGATATTTCTGTGTTCAGCAATCATAAAAAAAAAAAAAAACTACAAGTAGCAAATACTTAAATATGGGCCAGATGTATAAATGCTCCTTAGGATAAATAGCTTATGGACAATTAACTGTTATCATACCCCTGTCTGTGTTTCTACTCACGCTTGTAGTATGCACCTGTGGCATATTAGGATTATAATCAAAGTGGCAACACACATTCTAGGTTCCAAGTTCATCTAGAAAAACCTGCTTTCTTATTTCATTTCCCTATAAAAAGTGCAAAAATTAACACATGAACAATAATGGATGAATATTATCTATAAAAACAGTTAGAAAGACTCCATTTCATGTTTTTGTCTGGTTCTAAATATATTTCATTTTGGATGATCAAAGGAAGATTTGATCCTATTTTAAAAGTGTTAAATTCAATAGTCTGTGGTTATATTCTGATTCAAACTAAACCAACTGTAAAAAGTTATAAAAAGAATTGAGCCCTGGAAATTCGATGATAGTAAGAAATTCTAAATGTTTTAAGATGTGAGGATGATATGGTTTTGTTCTTCAGAAGTTTTTTTATCTCTTAGGAATGTGTGCAAAAGTATTTATTTATTGAATGATGTACTATGAGTGAAAAGCAGACAGAAATATTGTGATTATTTAAAACTCTGCCAAAAATTATTCAATATGCTTTGCTTCGAGAAGTAGAGTTGGATTCTTCTCATTTTAAGTATAAACTGTGTAGTGGCTTACTACTAATGAACTACTAGTAGAATGTGGCAGAAACAACAGGTAAAATTTTCAAAAGTAAGTTCACATAAGTCATGGTGGCTTCCTCTTTGCCACTTTCACAAATTTTTTCTCTGTGGGAAGCAGTGGACAGCATTAAGAACTGAATGCCTGCCTACAACATCTGTGGAACTGAGATGTCTTGCTAATGGCCACTTGAAAACTTCATCGTGGAACTGAACCTTCCATCTGAGCAGTCCCTCAGAAATCTGCAGCCCAGCCAACCTTTTGGCTGCAACCTCACAAATGACTCTCAGTCAGAACCATATGACTAAGATACTCCTGAATTTCTAACCCACAGAGAATGAGACAATAAATACTTGTTTTAAACTGCTAGATTTTGTTTTCTGTGCTACACTTTTTTTGTTCCATCTTGCTTCTCTTATTTCTTACATTTTCAGCAACACACAACTGGCATAGTATCTATTCATTTACTGTTGATTTTTTGGTGCTGGATAATGAAAGGATCAAGGGTCATCATAACATTTTATTTACCTTCATGTGTATTTGAATAGTGTCATAATAAAACTCTGAAAACTAATTGACACTTTTATTTATCTTGTAAGAATATGATTTAAATAATAATTATCAGTATTCTAAGTTTTAGGGATGTTTAAATTTTCTATAAAAGTCCTTTTAAATACCATTACAATCTTAAATACTTATATACGTTTATATCATCTTTGCTATCTTCCCGGAACTTTTCAAAATAATAAGCACAAATGAACACATCATACTAATAAAGATACATTGGATTTTTAAATAGAGACAAAGTTGAAAAGAAGCTTAGAGCAAAAAATTTGATATCTCCTCATACCAAAATCTATCATTCTCTCAGAAAAAACATTCTCTGTGAATTAAAGTGGATTTTCTGGGTAAATATACCTTCCAGACGGTCCCCTATTATGGTTTAGATCTAAAATGTCCTTGAAAAGAATCACAGGCTTGGAAGATGACAGGAACATGGGTGTGCTACAGTCATCAAGTGATCAGCCATTGATGAGCTCATAGCTGACTATGCTCCTTGGAGGTGTGACCTAGAAGGGTGTGCTCCTGGGTTTAGTACGTTTACTTTGACAAGCCCCTCTTCCACACCATTTCTGACTTGAAGCAACCAACTCTTGACTAAAACTATAAGTCAAATAAACCTCTCATCTTTTAAATTGTCAGTGTTGGGTATTTTGTGGCAGCAATGGGAAATACCTGATACAGCCTCTTTGTGTTCATTGTAACAAAATAAAACTATAATGATATTATCTTTAATGATTGCCATATGGCCATATAGATCTCTATCTACTATCAATATAATCAGTGAATATATTTAATATCCTTGAACTAAGTAGTGAATGAAATATAAATAATTTTATCTTTAAGGAAAATTCAGTGTTTTATTCTTCTCGTGAAATAAATTCTATTGAAATTTATTTTTAAAGTTTTAATTCTTTGGCTCATAATGTATATTGCCTTATGTAGAAAGTTTAAATATTTTGTATTAAGTATAAACAGGCAAATATTGTTACAGGCAGCTGAGTTAGTTAAAAATATTATAGGCAGTCAGACAGGGCTGGATCCTCAAAGGAGCCAATGCAGAAGACCAGTTACTTTGCAACATCAGAGGAGACAGATGCTTCTGCCATGGGCCGGATCTCAAGACAAAAGGCAAAACAAATGCAACCACACCCTAAGTATAAACATAAAGGATTGATATTCTAAATAGGTCTGGATCACCTTGAAGAAGCCAGGAGTCACCATCTCAACCCCTTACAGAAAGAGTCACAGCTCTGGAAGCATGCCTGCTTGCTACATGACTCACTCTCTCATTTCTCCCTGATTTGGTCAATTTTGCCTGAACAATTAATCTTAGTGGTTGACCATAGTTCTGTCCCACCTCATGCCTGCTTGCCTTGCCATTTCCCACGTTTTGCCCATCTCAAACCTGTCTCACCTTGTGGTTTTGCTCTATAGAAGTCCCTAGAAAAGGCAAAGTCTTTGACAAACCACTGGGGGACCACATCTGTCTCTCTCTCAGACAGAAGCTTTATTTCTTTCAATAACTATATACTGCTCTTAACCTCCATTGTTCCTAAAATTCATTCTTTGATTTTAGAGAACACAAGTTCATACCGGACATCTAGTAGGTTGGAAGTTTCTTTCCCATATATCAATATAGAGAAAAATAATACGCAATAGGCACATACCATGTTCCATGTACTTTATTATATTAAATATTTATCTTTTTCTTGTGATTTATTTGTGTAGTTTTTACACACATATAATGAAGAAACAGAAATTTAAATTCTCTTTATTAGAATTACACAATAAGAATTTGGTTCCTGATTTCAGATTTGAATATACTTGAATCTAACACATCAAATTGTATGAGTAATATTATGCCTCACACAGTAGACTGCTGTGTGTAAACAGAAAGAGGCAATATAGCCCAGCACCTTCACTCAATGCACATTTAAATTCTGAGAAAACATTAAATAGAAAATATTTAGGGCTTAAAAGCATTAGTTCTATAATGTGTAGAATTGCTATCATGAAACAGAAATCTACAGGAATTAGAAATATTTGTGGTGAGCAACAGTTGGAGAAATTGTCATGGAAGAAGTGAAATTTTAGGTAAGCTTATCTTGGACACCTTAGCAACAAGGAGACACTAGCTCAAAATAAATAGCTAAGTAAATAAATGAATCAAAACAAAACAAAACGAACCCCTCCAAATGCCCTCCTCCTGCTATCACTGTCGACTCAGGTCACACATCACCCACCTGGTGGGCAAGCGGACAGAGAAACTGTGTCCCCCACTGCCCACCACTGTTGCTGGCCTTGTGTGACTACCATGAGAGAGGAAAATGCCCAAACTCCTAGATCCTATTGAATTCTGCTTCTAGGTTGTCTGTAACACAAGGCATCAAAGGTGACAACCAAAAGAGAGATGTGATCAAAGACAAAACCAACACCTAGGAGGAAAATTTCATTTGACTAAACTATTACCCCATCACAAAGACCAAGTGACAGACTGCCAAGAGAGATAAGCTTGGAGAAATCAAGAGCTAAACAGGGAACTCCTGGCATCTACTTGAAGGCTCAGACAAGGGCCCAGAAGATCACAGGCACTGTATTCTGTTGTGCTAGGCCAGGCGATGGGTGATGGGTGTAATCTCTTCAGAGGGAATGGTCCTGAAGGATAAGGCATTTAACCTATTGTCATGCTTCAACTCTAATACTACTGCCTACATTCAGCAGAAAATAGTCATCAGAAATAATATATGTCAATAGATGGGTGGGCTAAATTCTTCCCTAAAATCACAGACCTCTTTGTTCTGGCATAGGACAGTTTATGAGTAGTTTTCAAGGTTTGTCAATAAACAGTTGACAATTGATATCATTATCATGCTAACTTAACCTTAATAAACAAACAAAAACTAGAAACATGAAAAGACAAGGCAACAAAATGCCTCCAAAAAATTCCAGCCATGCCAAAACCAGTTCGAGGATGATTCAAGAGACAGGAAATTGTAAGCCACACAGTAGAAAGGTCTGAAATGTTATCAATAAAAGTAAAATATTTCAACAAGTTGTGTGGTAATTTTAAATAAGATACAACTAAACAGATAATGACCTAATGAAACAAATGATCAATAAGTCTGAAGAAGACACTAAAAAAACAAAGCAAAACAAAAAACTAGAGGTGCTAAAGAGAGAGATGCAAAACATGAATGGCCAGCATAGAAAATATGGGAATTCATGAAAAATGTTCCAAACAGAAATTCAGGCTATTCAAAATAAGATTGAAAGTATAGACAGCAGAAACAACCCATGTGCATATAGAGAGTCAGATTTAGAGGTGAAGACTGTAGTCAATGATTGTTAATAAGAAATACTTTAAAAACAATATGAGAACATGGAAAATGAATCCAACAAGTGTTTAGATGACTCAAGGAAGACTAAAATAAGAGTAAGTGAAATTAATAAAAAGTCAGAAGACACCACATAGGGTATAAAAAAATTGTTTTACACAAGTAATAACAGAAAAGTTTGGATAAATAGGTATACAGAATCCTGAGTAACAATGATCAGAAAAAGTAATCCCATGCCACATATTAATTAAAAGGCAAGAAATACAACACAATAACAGAATCTTAGAGTGCTACAGAAAAACAAAGAATCACCAGAAATGCAAGACTTCTGAATACAAACCTTAGAGAGAAAGAGACCATGGAGCAAAGTATTTCAATCTCTAAAAGAAAACAACCTCCAACCCATACTGCAAAATGATCTTTCCAAATTGATGAAGAAATAAAATACTGCCATGGTAGAGAACTTAAAGTAATTTATGACCATCAAAACAAAATATTCTCAAGGATATCCTCAAAGGAAACAACGAAGCTAATCATGACAAAAGGTCCAACAAAATGAATGCATCCTGTAGCTGTAGCAATTAAGCAAAATGGAAAAAAAAGCAGAAGAACAAAAGGAAAATATTACAATGATAGGAATAAGGTAATATATGTCAGTTATAATTATCAATATCAATAGACTCAACTCATCAATCAAAAGACTCATGTGAGCAAAATAGGTCAAGAAGCAAAATCCAACACTATACTGTATAGAAGAAACACATTTAGCACAAAAAAAGAAATTCGCAAACTAAATCAAAGGAAAGAAATCATATTGCATGCAATGGGAACCTAAAAACAAACAGGAGTAGCTAATGTATATTAAGAAAAAATGCACATTAAGCTAAAGCTGGTCAAAAGAGAAAAAGAAATGTATTACATATTGCTTAATGGAATTCACCAATAAGAATAGATAACTATAAATATATATGCACCAAGTCATGGTATACCCAAATTCATAAAACAAAAACTGATAGACATGATAGATCAAATAAAGATCAATGTAATCATAGTGGTGGACCTCAAAACCCCAATATTACAAATAGATCAACTAAACAAAAAAATTATGAAAAAAATCAGAGTCAACTTAAATCTTTGAACAAATGTACTTAATGGTTATATATGGAGTGTTCCAACCAACAAGAAGAGAATATACATTCTTATTGGTTGCATATGACACTTTTTCCAAAATAGACTATGTGCTAGCCAATAAAGCATGCCTAAGTGAATTCAAAGACTGAAATTTTGCCAAGTACATTATTAAATCACAGTGCAAAGAAACTAGAAATTAATAGCAAAACAAACCAGAAAAACCTTGAAAATCTATGAAAATTAAGCAACATGCTATTGAATAATCAATGAATCATAGAAAATGTAAAAGAAGAAATAAGTTCCTATACTTAAATGATAATGCTAGTATAACATACCCTAATTTATTGGACACAATGAAAGCAGTCCTATGAGGGAAGTCTATATCTGTGAATGTTCACATCAGAAAAACAGAATGAGTTCAGATGAATCACTTAATAATGCACCTGAAGGTCTTAGAAAACCAACTTACAGGACCCAATAAAAACACTAAAAGACTCCTCAAACTGATAACCAAATTTACCAATATAGAACAATGCAAAATAAACACAAAACTCAATAGCATTCCCATCTACTAATAATGAACTCACTGAAAAAGAAAATAGGAAACAATACCATTCATAATATGAGCCAGAAAAAAGTAAATATTTTGGTATTAACATAACCAAGAAAATGAAAGACCTCTACAATCAAAATTACATAGCTTTGAAAAATGAACTCAATGAGGACATCAGAAAATTTTAAATTGTACCCTGTTCCAAGATAGGCAAAATCAATATAATCCAAGTGACTATACTTTCAAAACTGATTTATACAGATTTAATACCATCCCAATTAAAATACCAATGGCATTTTTCACAGATGTAGAAAAAACAATCTTGAAGTTTACACAGAACCTGAAGTAACCCAGAATAGCAATGTAATCCTAGATAACAAAAGGGCAAAATAGAAGTTATATAAATAGGAAGTAGAAAGCAGTTCAAATAATTCCATAAATTACCTCTTCCACTGTATCAAAAATATTTTAATATAAATGCTAATTCACTTTATTTATATTACTATTTTCTTAGTTCATTGAAAAGAAAGTTTTGTGCTATCATATATTTATTCCTTGTAGGAGAGAATATTTTTATGTTTCTGAGTAACTACTGTGAAAATAATGATATGCAATGTACTAACTGTTGTTATTCTCTTATTATTTTCTTATGAAATTTTGTTTTAACATTTTCATGACATTAAAAAGAAAAGAAAAATTTTTAAAAAGACCTGGAAATTAAGCTCAGTGCAAATGTCCTTGCTTCAAACCCCAATACCCCCCAAAAAGGAAGAGAGTTTGTTTCTTAATAAACACATGCAAATGAAAGTCAAATGTGTGATTCCTCAAATTAATTTTTTCCTGATTTTAACCTTTTTTGGCCTTTTTTTTTTTGTTTTTTCATGGCACCAGGGATTGAACTCACGACCTCACGCCTGCCAGATAGGCACTTAAGCCACTGAGCCAAACTCCCAGTCCTAGTTTTTTGTTTTGTTTTGTTTTGTTTTGTTTTTTAAAGATAGTAAAATCCAACAGAACATAACAGAACAAAGTCAATCAAAACAAAGCAGTAGAACTGGTACAGAACTTCGAAGAAAATAATGTGACTATAATAGCTACTATAGTATATCTTGTTATCTTCAGAATAGCTGACCATTCCAACAGGTATAGTAGAGTTGAACCAAAAACAAAACAGAATAGAACCAATAAAAATAGAATATAAAATAAAGAAGAAAAATGATCAGAGTAAAGCAAAACAGTGAGACAAGACAGAAGAGAATCCCCCATATTTGCTACATTGCCTATTGTCATCTTCCAAAGAGATGCTCAGGTTGCTGACCGGAGGCCTGCAAAATCTACGAAACAATACCAGCATTTAGTTGCTTAATGTTCCTTAGTTGCTATCAATTTAGCCAGACCTCCAAACCAGCAGGTTGTTGGGAGCGGGGTTTGTCCTTGATTCCAAGCCCGCCAGCGCCCGGTGCGGGTGCCGGGGGCCCCAGCGGGGTGGGTCCCGGAAGGGGTCATTCTCGTTCTCCCCGGGGGTCCGCGCCAGTCGCCCAGTCCCCCAGAGGGCAGATCAGTTCGTCCTAGTTGTTTTTGAGACAGGGTCACACTAGGTAGCTCAGGTTGGCCTTGCGCTCGCATTGTAGCCCAAGCCAACCTCGAACTCACAATGCTTTCCACCTACCTCAGCCTCCCGAGTGCTGGGATTAAGGCATGCACCACCACACCTGGTTATTTTTTGCCTATTCTTGTTGGAATACAGATATAACACGCCAAACTCAGTGATCACTTCATTCAGCTATTAAGCCAGTACCAGCTGTTCATCTCCAGAATTGTTGCTATGTAAATAGTAACCTTTACCTGTTTAGGGTTCTGTATTTGGGTAAATTATCACTTATTGCCACAAATATTCCTAGTAGATGTAGACAAATATATGATATTCTAGTGAGAGGAATGCCATAAAAAATCCACTAGTGTTTTGAATAAGGATATTTAAGATTTCTTAACTAATATTATTTACAAGTAAACATGACTTCAATGTCCAAGCTCTGATTAATAAATTTGACAGTGACCAAGAGAGTCAAAGAAATAACTTCTTTTAGAATCTTCTGTTTCAATTTTCTCCATATATTAATATATGAGAATGTGAAATGGAAAATAGATTATGAGACTGTGTACAGAGAAAAAATACTTCAAGGGAATATGAATAGAGACATAATTAAGTGCAATAAAGAGCTGGGTAACTAGGAAATTAGTAAACTAGTTTTTATTACTTTTTAGAAGTGAGTTCTATGTTTGAGTATGATTTGGTTAAATTATTATATTAGTCATTTTTTAGTCACTAGGACAGAATACCTGATGCCCACAATTTAAGGAAGAGAGGTTTATTTTGGTCATATTTTCAGAGGATGTAGGCCATAATCAAAGGGTTTGTATCCAGAAATGTCATTGTAGAAGGTCATAAATGAAACAAAGCTGGATTCTTCATGGAAATTTGGAAACAGAACACAAGAATAGAATGCCAATGAGAGGTAAATCTTCTGAAGGAAAGCTGGAGTGACTCACTTCCGACTAGGTCTCATTTCCCAACAGCATATGCCACTATCACTATTAGTGGATAAAACCACTGATGAGAATAGAATTCCCATGATCCAATCACCTCTTCAACTGTTGAGTTCAGTCATCTTTACAATTAAAGTGAATCCAAATATATATCACTAAATCATACTTCATCTCCAAATAGAGACAATAATAAGGTCATAATTTCATCTAATGTTATATAACTATTCTGTGTAAACTGAAAATTTATTCATCAATTCTCGCAAAGCCTCAGCAGTTCCAGCATTTCTCAAAAGTAAAAGTCAAAGTCTCTTCCAAGATTCAAGGCAAATTTTTAGCTGAGAACATCTATAAAATTATGAAGCAAGTTACAGTCATGTCTTGGTGCTCAATTGCTTTGACACTCATCAAGTTTGGTGCTCAATGCAATTTGACATGAAAATTTTATGCATCATTTGCTTGGTTCTCGAGGCAAAAGCTAGAACTTGCAGGTGTCAGTTATCTCACAACCTACTATCTTTTCCAGCCAAAGCAACTTGGTTATTACTTGTCATGTTTACTATACATTGCTCAATAACCTAGGCACTTTACTTAAGCCCAAGGTACAATGTTGTAGATTAAACATTTGCATTCTAAAAGTGAGGAAGAGAGGAATAGAAAAGAATACTGTGCAACTAACATAATGTAGAAAACATTGAATTCTGTGATTCCAGATATGGTATCCAAGTCCAATGATGCTGTGGATGCAGAAGTCTAAAACTAGACCCTAGGCTATCACCATGCACTAAACAAAAGACAAAATGGATAAAAGATCTCAATATTAGAATTCAAACACTAAATTTACTGGAGGAGAAAATAGGTAGAAATTTTAAAGATGTAGGTGTAGGCAGAGACTACATGAACAAAACCCAGACTGCAAGGTAAATAGTACAAAGAATAAACAAATGAGATCTCACCTTATTAAAAACCTTTTGAACAGCAAAATAAATCACTAACAGAGTGAAAAGACAAGGCACAGAGTGGGAAAAAATTATAGACAGTTTTCCCTCAGACAAAGGACTTATTTCTAGAACATATAAAGAATCGAAAAAAATCAGACCCCTAAAATTCAAAGACCCAGTCCAAAAATGGGCATCTGATATAAATACACACTTTTCAGATGAAGAAATACAAATGACAAATAAATAAATGAAAAAATGTTCAACATCACTGGTCATTTGAGAAATGCAAATTAAAACAACACTGAGATTCCATCTCACTCCAGAAAGAATGGCTAGTATCAAAAATTCAACTGATAACAAATGCTGGAGGGATTGTGAGCAGAAAGGAACCCTTCTCCACTGTGGTGGGAGTATAGACCAGTGCAACCACTGTGGAAATCAGTGTGGATTTTCCTTACAAAACTAGGATTAGAGGTCCCATTTGACCTAGCTGTTCCCTCCTGGGTATTTTCCCAGAAGTATTAAAACCATCATATCACAACTATATATGTACACTCATGTTTATAGCAGCACAATTTGTAAGAGCTAAAATTGGAAACAACGCAAATTTGCATCAATTGAGGAATGGATAAAAAAGATGTATTTTTCTTTTTTTTTTCTTTTTTATTATAATGCAGTACTAATCAGCCATGAAGAAGGATAAACTGAAGACTTTTATAGATACAAGGATGCAACTTGAAACCATACTCATAAGTGAAATAAATCAGACCTATATGTGTAACCATTGCATTATCTCACTAGTGTGAGAAACTGAACAAGTGAATGGGATCCAAAATGTACAATAGATATTGTGAATTGTGAAGAAACTTCAAAAGAAGAAAACTGTGATGAATGAAAGGGAAATGGAAGGAAGGGAAAATATATATATTTATACACAAGAGAGTTAAGATAGTTATACAACTAATTTCTCTTAGTTCATTGAAAAGAAAGGTTTGTGCTAATACGGATTGAACAAGACATCATACCTATATCTTGTACTCTGAATAACTCCTAAGAAGACAACAATACATGATGTATTAATTGTAACTCTCCTACTAACCTGTTTTGAAACTGTTTTGTTGTTATTTTTTCTCTTGAAAATAAAAACAAAACAAAACAAAAAATGGTGGTGTGGTAAAAAGTGAGTTCCAGAGTATCTGGGTGGATCTATCCTTATCGCCTTGTTGGTTTTAGCCCTCATGGCCTCTCTCTTGGAGTGGCTTCACTTGCTACCTATAGTTTTCTCTAGCATATATTCCATGTTCCTGGAATATTGAACTTCCTGGGGTGTTCACTTCAACTTTGGCTTCATTCCTACTGCTTTATGCAATGCACCCTCCAGAGCTGTTTGCTTATTTATGAGACCTTCCTTTGAAATCTGAGTGGAAGTGTCTTTGGCACCCAAACTCTTGCACTTTTCACTCTGGTAAATTCATCATCATATAGAGAATGTCACAGTATGCTACCAGGTTGAATAGTATCCACATACCTCTGGACTATGCCTAGAGTGATCTGTTTGTATTTGATGGCTGATCATGGTAAAACTAATTCTGAGGACCTGATTCCTTAGACAACCCCTCTTCAGCAGGGTGCTAGCGACTCTCTTCTCAATTAATAGTTCTCACTTTTGTACCCTGAGTCTGTGATGGGTGGGGTCTTGTAGATTCCTGAGATGTACTCAAAGTGTCTTTCTCCTTGCACTGATTGAAAGTACCTTCTGTCTTTTTTATGGTGCTAATCTCTTCAGCACTGTAATTCCTTTGCCTCCATCATTTTACTGGTTGTTTTAATGACAAATTTAAATATTTCAAATTCTACCACTCTGGTTTCTGCTCCTGATTCTGGTGATCATGACTCTGAGTAAAAGCAGTCAGAAATGCTTATAACAAAACCTGTATGTTTGGTTGCCTTGAAATTGCATCTACCTGGTAAATTAGTCCATATTCCTTAAATGCAGTCTCTCCCAGAACATGGCAAATGTTTGGCCACAGTGTAACATGTTTGGCCTTTAATCTAATTCCTAATGGAATCTTCATTCCCAGATGAAACCTCATGAACCTACTCTTTGCTCTCCAGATTCCTATAAGCATTCTAAGCTCCAAACGGAATCACAGTTCATGCTACTTACATCATTTTAGTGATCTTCTAGCCCTCTTTGCCAAACCTTTCCAAACTATCACACAAAACAATTTCAAAGCTTCTTAATCACATGATCAGGTGTAATTACAGTAATGAAACCACTGTCAACAGCAATTTCCTGTATTAGTCACTTTACTTTCAATGGGAAAAAATACCTAACAACCACATATTAAGGAGAAGAGATTTATTTTAGCTCACAGTTTCAAACTATTCAGGCTATGATAATCTGGCTGCAAGGAAGAAACACCATGGCAGAAAGGTGTGGTATAACCAAGCTGCTCACTTCATGGTATCTCGGAAAAAATCACAGGGGAAGATCACCAATAAGCCATAAACCTTCTAAAGCTATGTTCCCTGAGATCCAACTCCAAGTAGGCCCTAACTCATATCACACATTCAGCTATGGATTTTTGAGTAGGTTAATGGATCCATGGGTAAAATGTGCCTATTACCTGATAACATCTTCAATATTCTCTGATCAGTAAATTGACAATTAAGTCGAACTATCACAATTAGTATGAATTTTCTTCTTTCTGATACATTTGGGAGGAATTGATGACAATTCAATTGTGATTTATATAAAATATGAAGAAAAAATCATAATGTGGGCTTTCTCAGTTTACAAGGTTAATAATCTTCATACTTCAATCTTCATCTGACTGAAATTAAGGAATTGAAAAGGACTATTTATCTTGGAAGGACACAGGTAATTTTCTTGATGAATGATTGTGTATGTGAGCTCCTTAAGTGGACTTGTAAGCTGCTAATTGAAGCAAAGAAAAAGCAGTGACTCGTGAATGGATTCTACATTTAGACATCATCGGAAAAGAAGGAAATGTCAGAATGGGATGACTTTTTTAAAAATTACTAAGCTAAAATCTCAGGTATAAAGAGGGAAAGTGTGAGCCTCCATAACAGGAAGGCAGCAGTAAAAATTAAAATCATGATTGGAGATAGAAAAGAGTAGTTAGGAAGGAGAAGCATCAAGAAAACCAAAGCAGATCTATTAGACTACAAAATCAGCATAATCAAGGGAAGAATTGGGATTTAGCAAAAGTTCTTAGATAAGAAGGCCTCAAAGATCTATAGGAAAGCAGGTCTGGTAGTGGTGGGAGTGACAAAGAAATTGCATTTCAGGAGCAGAGTAATAAAATGGAAAGAGAGAAACTATAAAATATTTAGCACAGTAGTGAGAGTGAAAACTTCCTAGCTCTATTCTGATAAACAGGCAATTACAAAAGAGCAGGTAAAAGACTGATAAAAAGTTTTGCTCCTGCAAAAGTTTTGGGTAATTATTTGGGTAATTTGAATTAATCCTGAAACCATAAACTCTTTCTAAATAGCTTTAATATCCTTCGTTTTGTGCCACAATGCCAATTGGTTTGAAATTTTTGGATAAAATGTGTGAACAGATTTTTGTTGTGCAAAAGATTGTAAGAAGTTATTTCCTCCATTTTGTAATAATTTACCTGAATGTGTAAATTCAGAAAAATTTGCAAATATTAAACTCTTAATGAAAAAGTTTCTTCTTACTTTTAAAGGGTTAACAAGTTTTACAACATGTTTAGATGGAAAAATATCTTTTGTTCTTAGAAAAACTATTTTATTCAGGCCCTTGTATTCAGTATTATGCAAGCTAATTATTTTTTGCTACCCACATCCTAATCATCATCACATAGCATCAGGAAGCTATAAATAAAAACTGTGTTCTTGTGTCTCCTTTCAAAATTGTTTACAGATTATATAGAATAGTTTGATTTTAAGATTATGCATATAGGGTCTATACAGGAAAAATGAACAGGCTACATTATATATTAAAATATAAGTGAACAAGAAAATAATAAAATGGCTAAAAAAGACTGTGCCATATGCTAGTCATTACCTTTTATTTATGATTAACATGATAAACTCATCTTACAAAAATATGGTAAAAATGGATAAAAGAAAAAATCATAAAGCAGTGATAAAACTTAACTATTTTCATACAGAATAAGAGAAAACAGATTCTTTTTGACAAATGAGATCTCATTGTGTTTCTTGTTTCTTCCTTGAAGTTCAGGAAGATTATATTGAAATTTTCTTCAAATAATCTCCAAAAGATTAATTTCCTCTAACATAATTATTTCTATGTTTTGCCTTTGCAAAATAGATTGTCTATTATTTTTCATAATTTATTGGTGTTCTATTTTATTATATGTATATTCAATATCATCAATTATATTCTCTTTGGAAGTGAGCAGATCATAAATGATACATAATGCATTATATGATTATTAATTCATAATAAAAGTGAATAAGTCATTGCATTTTAGGGAAAGTAGGATAAATGTAAAAGAATTAACTTGTCGAGAGTTTTTAAGAGCTATGAATGTTGAAATCAAGTTTCTTAATGAAAACTAATATCAATTAAGGATAAGCAGAAACTTCTTTTGTCTGGGAACACTGAAATCCATTTTTTTAATCCTCTTCAACCCATTGAAAATTTAGTTGAGTTGACCAAGTCTTAGTGTTTTGATACTTGAGTTTTTCATCTACAAACTTAGTAAATTTGACTTATTATTCAGTAAGTCTCTTTCCTATTCTAAACTTTCTGACTTTAGAGATGCATCTCTGTATTAGAAGCCCTTCCCCACTATGCATAAGTGTTTATGTTCAGTCCTCATCCTTCTTTCTCTCTCTCTCTCTTCCCCCCCACGCACACACACACACACACACAGACACACACACACAGAGAATGAAATGAAAAAAAAAAACCTCTAAAATTTCTTTCATAGATTTGAGTGTAGTGACATGCGTCTGAAGTGCCAATTACTATGGAGACTAAGGTAGGATGCTAAAGTAGGACAATTACTGAAGCCTGGGAGCTTGAAGCCAGCCTGGGCAAACAAGGTGATACTATCTCTACTATCTCATAAAAATTTTCTTTCTTAGAATGTTTTTTAAAAACCTTGTATTTTAGAATTCTTATTTTGTTTTATTTTCTTATTTCACGGGATATACTCATGGATGGTTAAAAGCAAAAAATCAAACAGGAAGCAACACACAAGAAAACGAGAAAGTGATCATTCTGCTTTTGTAAAAATTTGTTTTGAAAAATATACTTATATTTTAGTTAACTAATTAGAAATATATAACCTTTAAAAGTTTGTAAAATTGTAACCAGCAATAATCAAAACTTAAAACCAGACATATTAAGTCATAAAAGATAGAGAATGTAATTCTTTTCAGTGTACTTATGATTTCAAAATATTCTAAAATTACAATTTGGCTTATAGATCTTATGACTAATGTATCAGATGAATATGCTCTTCGGAAATTCAACACATCTGCCCCAGTGGATACCAGAAAAACAAAGTTCTATTGAAATGAAAGCTATATATTTTAACATGATTCTTTGTTTTTGCTGCTAAAAAGTTTTGTTTCTAATTTTATTTGCTTTGTAGGTAATTTGGGAGTGATTTTGCTGGATTGTCCATCTCCATTTCGGAGTGACAGCAGGAAAACATTCAACAACCAAAGACCTAAGACAACAAAATAGAACTTATATTGGAAGGAAACCAAGAAATATGCATTTGCACAATTTCTCATTTGCTTTACCAGCTGGCTTGGTTTATTGTTTATGTCCTCTTTGAAGTGTTTGAGTGTTCTTTTCTTTGTGTTTTATAACCTTGTATATATTCAGAATGCTTTTATCTACCTCTGGCAAAGGACTGGGAACAATATCATTCTGACTAAATTACTAGAAAGAGCTGGCAAAAGCTACAGTTTTTGTACTATCTCCCTGACACCATCAGACTCCAAGGCCTTTCCTTAATAACAATGTACACCTAATTATAATATCTCAGCTTCATTAACATGTTTAACTATCTTCCAACCTATTGACAGTTATAAAGAGTCTGATGGGTACTTAAATAGGAGAAGAAAATCACTACTTACAAAGTAACAAAGATGTAATACCAGTTACTGAAGCAACTGACTCAGATTTTATACTTGCAAAATTGATATTCTCCAAATGTTAATTTCTCTAACAAGGATCCGAAAGTTACTCCTGATTTTTCCTTATCTTTCTGAGGAAAAGATACATATCAGCATCAGTATCACAAATTAAACCAAAAGTAGATTCCTTGGAAGTCAATAAAATTGACAAATTCTTACCAAATCTAAGGAAAAAAAAAGAGAAAGAACATGAAAATCACTGAAATAAAAATCAAAAACAAGACCTTTATTTCCAATCTTTTAGAAATTGAAAAGCTATTGTGTTAACTTACTATCGCGCTGACAAAATGACTGAGAAAATATTATTAATGCTGGAAACTGCTTATTATTGCTCACAGTTTAAGACAGTTGAAGCAATGGATGCCATACACTATTGATTTGGGTTTGTGATAATGCATCATGGTTGGGCATGTGGCAGAAGAAATCTTTTCACCTCAGGGCACACCACAAGCAAAGAGAAATGGAAGCACCTAGTATCCACTGTCCCCTTTAAGAATGTATCTCAAGTGTTCTAACTTCCTTGCACTAGATTCCATTTCCTAAAGTTTCCATTACCAACTTGCAGTTCCACAGGCAAAGGATGAAACCTATAATCCATGTGTTTTTGCAGAACATACCATATCCAAACATAGTAGATATTAATTGTAAATCAATGTTATAGCTTATATCTGCATGTCATGCCAAAGCCTCATGCACTCAAAGGTGAGGTTTTTGAGAGTGACTGGGTAACACATGTGTGATACTGGATTAGTCCACTGATTGGTTTGGCATAGGTCTGAGGGTGAATGGTGGACTTATTGAGAGGAAAGACTCACCCTGTGTGTGGGTGGCACCAATCAATAGGCTTCCAGCTTGGATGGAATAAAATGTGAAAGAAGAAAGAAGTCTCACTTCTTCTAGTCTTCAACATCATGAGCTGTTTCTCTTCTGTTGTGCCCCTGCCACTGTGTATTAGAGCTAGCCTATTATGAATTGAGGCTCAGGAGGTTTCAGTGAAGGACAAGAATTTCATTGACATTTGAACTCCAGGGCTTGTGTGTTATGCTTTAGCAGAAAATTTGTCTGCATTTTGCTCATGTACAGAGACATTGTAGGAGACTTGGATTAACAGCAGTGGATTAACTAATCTTGTGGAAGAAATTTCAAGGCAGTCTAATGTGAGGCAAAGACATGGCTACTGTTGGGGGCTGCTAGCCAACTATACATTGGGAATCAAGAGCAAACGTCCCAGCAGAATGAATTTTTAGGTTTTGAATTTGGCTAGAAAGGAAGGTCTGGGAGAGTTGTGGCCTGCAAAGACAGAGCAGAGGAGAACTTTGTTGCTGAAAAGATTGGCTTTAAAAAGCCCAATATTTTTGAACAGAACAATAGAAAAGATTGTCTGATGGCATCACAAAAACCAGTAGGACTCAACCTTTTTTAGCCTCAAAATTGCAAAAGTGAAAGACGTTGCTTTGAGAAGAGAACCACAGGGTGGTACTTTCCAGAATAGTG
Source organism: Dasyprocta punctata (assembly GCA_004363535.1). Classification (NCBI taxonomy): domain Eukaryota; kingdom Metazoa; phylum Chordata; class Mammalia; order Rodentia; family Dasyproctidae; genus Dasyprocta; species Dasyprocta punctata. The sequence continues at coordinate 10,968 of RJWM01024967.1, read as the reverse complement.
GTGAACTAGTGGATTTACCCTTTGGGACTGGGTCCATAGCATACAGGAATCCAGGCACTCAACCCTTACAGCCAAGAGAGATGGAAGTGTGGCTACTGGTCCAAGTGGCAGCAGACCTGGGTGTGTTCCACACTGTGTTTGTTTTAGGGACATGCAGAATCCAACAGTTGTAGGATCAGGAAGGATTTCACCCAGATTTCAGAAGAAAGCCAGGTAGGCCAGGCAATATGAATCTGAGAGAGCAGATTATAAAACTGTGGGTGTGAAGAAGAAAGCACAGTGTAGAACCCAGAAGATTAGAAAACCTACGAACTTGGATTATCTAAGGAAAGTTGCAAGCAGTTAGCAAAGCTGACCAGAGAAAGAGGCCATGAGGAGTAACAGCACCAACAGATGCCAAGGAGGGAATAATCACCAAAGCTCTTTGGAGTTCATATCTTGCTACAGATTACCCCAGGTACTGGACACGGAACTATGCGGTTTAATATTTTCCCAGATGAATTTTGGTCTCTTCTTCTAGGTCCATCTATCAGGCCACAGTATATTGGAGTCAGTCAACAGTAGACTGAAATATCTACAAATTGTGAGCTAAAATAAACTATTCTTCCTTAAACTTGTGGATATCTGGTATTTTTTTTCCACACTGAGAAAGTAACTGAGACCAACAAAAAATTTAGAAATAAAGATAAAATGGAAAAATTCTTAGAATTTTCCAATTGCTAATCTGATTAAAGAAGATAATAAAAATGTAAACAGCTACATAATAAGAGATTGAAGCTATAATCCTAAACAGTTAACAAAGAAAAGTCTAAAACCAGATGACTGCACTGGTGACTTTTCACAGTCATTTAAACATATTACCTTAACAGCAAAGGCATTCACTGATATCACTGGAAAACTACAGACTGATATCTCCAATGGTATTGACTCCAAATTTCTCAAGAAAATACTAGTATCCCATTCATATTAGGAAGATTATACTTCAAAATGCATTTATGCCAGGAATGCAAACATGTTCCAACATAAGAAAATCTGTTGATGTCATATACCATATAACAAAGTTATGTAATATGCCATATAATTATTTAAAAAATTGTTATCTCAATAGACACAGGAAAAACATCTTAAAAATTTTAAGGCTTTCAAAATAAAAACAATCAACAAATGAGGCATGGAAGGAAATTTTTTAAGAACAGTAATATTTACATAAAAAACTGATATTTAGGATATCATAGAGCTGAAATAGTTGATATCATAGTTAGTGCTGAAAGGCAAAAGCCTTAACCTCTGTAATCAAACAAGACAAGAAAATTGGATTTTGCCACTGTTATTCAACACTGTGATGGAATACACAGCCAGAGCTCAGAGGGATAAGAGCAAGGGGGATGGAGAGAGAGCAAGGGAGGGAGAGATGGGGTAAGAGACAGAGAGAGAGAGACAAAGACAAAGACAGAGAGACAGAGATTTAAGTGAGAAAAGGCTAAGGTAGCTCTATCTGCTGTGACATTATTCCTCACTGAGAAAAATTCCAAAATATCTACAAGATTATTACAGTACCCTTCTTCCCTACCCACTGGGGATAATGACAAGACTCTCAGTGAATGCCTAATATTCAGAATGCATCACATCCTACATACGCTATGTTTTTAATAAATATATACTCATGATAAAGTTTAATTTATAAATTAGGTACATGAGATTAACAACAAGTAATAAAGTAGAATAATTATAGTATTATATTATAAAGATGACATTTAACACACAAATTGTTTACTTCTGGATCTTTAAATTTGGTATTTTCAAATCACCTTTGATTACAGGTAAATAAACCATGGAAAGTCAAACTAAAAAATGAAGGATGATAGCGTATTATAGCTAATAACAAATGTAGCTAATTAAAGGGTATAAAATAAGGTGCATTTCTATAGAACAGCAATAAATAGCTCAACAATGATGTTAAGATGAATCTATCTAAAACAACATTCAAAACAATAAAACGACTAGGAAAATGTTTAAGGAAATTAAATATTTGTACACAGAAAACTATAAAAATATCAAAATAACATAGGGAATGCTTAGTTGAATGAAACATTATTACATATTATATTACACATTGATGGATTGAAACTATTAAAATCACAGTGCTACCCTAAAATAATGTATGAAATCAACACAGTGCCTATTAAAATTTCAATGATCAATTTTTGCAGAATTTAAAAATCTGCTATTGTATTGAAAACATGGAATTTAAAAGGATAATAAAATGCCAATGTAATATTGAAAAAGAAAACAAGTAGAGTTGAAAGACTCATAAATTTAAGTTTCAAAACTTGCTACAAATTACAATAATCAAGACATTGTAGTCCCAGCATAGGATAAATATTTAAATCAACTGGTCACAATTGATACTTCAGAAATAAGTGGAAGTCTATGACTGATTGTTTTTTATGACTGATTTTGATAAAAGCATAAATGGTATTCCATTTGGACAGTGCTCTCTTTTTGGAAAAATGATGCTGGAAGAATAGGATACATCCATGCCAAAGAATGAAGGTTTTTTGTTTTGATTGTTTTGTTTTGTTTTGCTTTGTTTGTTTTTGTTTTGTTTGTTTGTTTTTGTTTTGTTTTTGGGTAAGGGTCCAGGAAATCAACACATGGCCTTTGGGTTGGCAGACTATTGCTGTACCACTAATCTATAACTGAAACCCTCAAGAATGAAGTTTGATCTCTTTCTCATGCCATATATAATAATTAAATGTATTAAAAACGTGTGGAAAATCTATAAAATTTAGAAGAAAACCTAGGGGTAGCTATTTGAAGCCTCAGATTTGACAATAAATCATTATTTTTTAACGTCAGAAACAGAAATAACAAAAAAAAATTGTTCCTCATGAAAACTAAACATTTTTCATTGTCAAAGAACATTACAAAAATGTTAAATGAAAAACTATAAAGTAGGAAAAACATTTGAAATATCTGGTTAGGATTTAATACCTGGAACAAATAAGGAATACTTGTAACTCAACAACAAAAAGACAAGTAACTCAAACAAAAAATGGAAAATGAACTTGAATTTCTCCAAAGATAATAAACATATGCTCAAAAAAGTATATGAAAATGTGCTCAACTTCTTCGCTCCTTGAGGAAATGCAAATCAAATCTCAGGGAAAATTTACTTTCTACCTACTAGAATAAAAACAAATGTTAGAGAAGATGTAGAGAAAAACAGAAAAAAAATATTGGCAAAGATTTGATGAAATTGGAACTGTTACATATTGCTATTGAGAATGTAAAATGGCATGACCACTATGGAAAATAATCTACCACTTCCTCAAAATGGTAAACATAATCACCATACATTACAGGAATTTTACTCCTAGACATACATACAAGAGAAATAAAGATACAAATTCATACAGAAATTTACATCAAAATGTATATACCAGCATTATTTATAATAAGCATGCTTTCCAGCTCAATTATAAATCATAAATGAATGTGTAAATAAATATACATGCGATAGAATTTTACCTAACTATAAAAAAGGAATTATACATGTTATACCTTGGATTAACTTCCAGAACACTAATATAACTAAAAGAAACTTAAAACAAGATAAATATTTTATATTCCTTTGGTATAAAATATTCAGAGTAAGCAAATGCATAAAGATAGAAAATTAGTGATTTCTAGAAAACAGTGGAAGAGAAGTTGAGGGATGATATTTTAAGGATATGGGGTATTCTTTGGAGGTGATAAAAAAACTTCGAAATTTGATAGGATTAATGGGTGTACAATGTTGTGAATGCATTAAATGACACTAAATTGTACATTCTAAAGATGGTTAATTGTTTTTTGTATGAATTTCATGTCAATTATAAAACAGGAAAAAAGTAGGACCTGCCTCAGTGATGCTTTTATGGCTGAATGAAACAATGCATACTTACAGTTCTAACATATCGCTTACAACGTGAAAAAGCACTCAATATTACCTAAGAAAAATTGTTTCAACTTCTTGTGTTTTTGTTAGTCAAAATCAACATTATTTTATCAACAATCTATATGAATACTCAGAAGGCTTCCGTGGATGCTTGAATATCACAGAATAGAAAGCAATCACTCACATGTTAGGAGGCACAATGAAGATTTAAGCACTTTCCATAGACTGAAGCAGCATTACAAATATGGAGTTAAAGTTAAAATTCTGAGATATGCATTAGTACTAGTAGAGAAAACATCATCTTCAAATATAAATAAAAATATGTAGTGATTTGGTATCAAATATATTCAAAGGATCCATGATTGTCATATCTGTCAAAAATCGAGTGCATGCTTTGGCTTCATTGAATAATTGGAAAAATCTAAAAGTCTATATTGAGAGAATCATGAGTTTTGTGTAATTCTTCAGCAATCCAGACTTTAGCCAAAAGGTTGTCCCATCCAGACAGCACACCTAAGGAAGGTTTTCACAAGATTGAATCAGTTAATGCCAAGGTAAAATATAATTTTGCTAAGCCTAAAATTTGCCACAGGAAGATGATTGAAAAAACTAAGAATGTTTAAAATGGAAACGAAGAAAGAAACGTAATTTTATAAAAATGGTATCAATTTTTTTTAAAGCTGTAAAAGCTCTTTAGTTCCAAAAGTCTGTTAAAAAACATGGATGAAAACAACAGAAGAAAAGAAGTATAATTGCCTTTTTTATTTTTTTAAAAATTTATTTAAGAGAAAAAAGGCACAGAAAAGAAAGACAAAAAGCAAAAGAGACAAACGACAACAGCAAATCCAAAACAGTAACATTATAGGCTTACAAAACAAGATGATAAGAACTTGACAATGGTTGCAACATTGCATATTGTTACTTTCAACACGGTTGTTTACATTAACAGATATAGACATATAAATTTGATCTACTCATATGAGTATTAACCGTTCTTTCTCAATAACTAATGCATTCAGCAGTATAGTCATTTTAGCTATCTTACATATATATATATATACAGATTTATGGAAAAGATAAAATTTATGAAAAAGAAAAGAAATCTAAACTTCATTATTGCCTTCACATTTAGTGTTTTATTCAGTAGGCATTTTTAATCATCAAAATTGTAGTAGTTGCAGGATATTTGTGAGAGATGATGTGATTTTTTAGCACAGAATTTAAGAGTCAGTCAGACCCAGGTATACCACTTTTGCCAGTGTGACCTTGGTCAATTTACATGTCCTTCTTAAACACACAATGTTTTCCCCTGAAAAGTTAGACAACATCTACATTACAAATTTATGGAAATTTCTAAAGTCCCCATAAAGAAAGCCTGGTGCCTGACATAGTAACACTCACGGCATATGCGTAATTATTATGTTAACCTTGAAGACAGCAATGGACTGCAAGTTCTTGGATTGGGTCAGAATTGCTGACACAGACAACTCAAAGGAGAAAATTCTATACTGTCATCCCAGGCAACACTGTTGAGTAGATCTCTCTAATAATAATTACATTTCTCACAGGTTTGGGGTTATCCTGTTAGGATTCCTTTGCTTCAGAGAAAGAGGATCAATAGAAAAATTGCCTTGGAAGGCTCTCTCTCAAACAAAAGATTTAAACTGCTGAATTTTTGAATAAATGTTGAAAATTTGAATAAAGAGTATGCAGCTAAAAACCCTTAACTACATTTAGAATGTGCTGGTTTATGATTAACAGTTCCAAGGTTCCTCTTCTGGTAGATGTTCCACTCCATGTCTTTAAATTTTAAAACTCTTCATAGTTCATTGCTGAGCATGATCTTAAGAAATCCATAAAAAGTCTGTCAAGGAACTATCCTTGATATTGGTGATAGTCACTTGTAGACTACTGGGGTACTGTAGGACTTCCAAGAATCCACTGCTTGTCAAGGGATGTTTATTCTTCCTGGCACTTTCTTTTCATTACTTTCTGTTTTCTTTCCTTCTTCTCATCATCTAGACACCATTGGAAGCTTTCAACATGTTTGCTTTTTGATTGATTTAGTATCATAGTTGTTGATTTTGCTTTATAATTTTAATTGCTCATAATTTATTAAGTAGAAGATCTAGGATATGAGTTTATTCTGTGCCATTTATTAGTTAATTCCTAGCATTATAAAGATTGATGTTAGCAAATGTGATAAAAATACTAATGTTTAAATAAAACATTCTTAAAAACATTTATTCAAGTAAAAGACACATTATCATTAATCCCCTTCAGAATAGTCTCCCTTGCTTTGAACACACATCCTATCTTTCTTGCCAGTTTTTGGAGCAGCTCTGAAAGTCCCTTTTTAGTGAGTGTTTTTCATGTCTGTCTCGAGGTCCTGAATGGATTTAAAATATTTATTACAATTTCTGATAAATAAAAATATTATGATGTGTTCTCATCCACCTTATTTACTGGATCTGGCACCCTGTGACTTCTGGCTCTTGCTGAAAGTAAAAACGATTATGAAAGGTAAATATTTTGAATCCATTCAGAATCTTGAGTCAACCATGACAGGGCAACTGCTGATACTCACAGGAAGAGGCTTTCAGCTGATCAAGGTGGCACATGCCTGTAATCCCAGCACTCAGGAGTTTGAGGCCAGCCTGGACTACAGAGTGAGTTCAAGGCCAGCCTGTACTGCATAGCAAAACCCTGTCTCAAACAAGCAAAAAAAAAAAAAAAAAAAAAAAAAAAAAAAAAAAAAAAAAAAAAAAAAAAAAAAAAAAAAAGACTTCCAGAACTGTTTCAAACAGTGGCAAGAATGATGGAATAAGTGTTTTCAATGCAAGGAGGCAGTACTTCGAGAGGGACTAATGACACTGTGTCTTTTACTGTAATAATTTTGTTTTAATTTATATATGCTCCATAATGTTGGCCTATACTTTACATTTTCCTATTTGTGTTTATAAAACAATCTAGATGTCCTTGAAGAAAGGCATTCCAGAAATCAGGACTAGTGTTCCATAACATCTTTGCCAAAGTTGAGTAACAGTTAAAAAGAGATAAAACAAAATATCAGAAGCTCTTCTTAATGAAATGACAACAAATGATTGTAGGACTGAGATCCTTACACTGAGCCTGAAGTACAATGCTAAGTGAATAACTGGCAATAATACGGATGTCGAGTAAGGCACCAAATGGAGTTCAGAGTAGCAGAGTGCAGGGGCAGCCTTGCAGGACTGAGCAGAAATATGCCTCTAGAGACAGGATATCATTTTGTATTTCCTGAGAACAATCAGTTAAACCAATCTCACCAACTAGAACCTGCATTCATCTTTGGAACATCATCTTAGAACTTTTGTTACAGTTTTTATATTTTCACTATGTCATTATACATTAAATTAATAAGGCATTAACCATTATTATTAATAGTGAATTGTTAAAGTTGATACATTCTTTCTTTTAAAAAAGTATTTTGCAACATATTTCTAGTTAAGAAATACCAATGACTGTGACTTTTAAAGCATTCATCTATTATATGAGCATTTCAAAAAGGCATTTCTTCTACTTTAAGAAAATTGTATAAAAAATGAAAATACAGCTGAATTTTGAGATAAAACTTACTTTTATCAAAAATTATTTTCATGACTTAATTCTTTAAATCACAAACTGTGTTAACACTGAAAAACATTCTGAGAGTCCATTAAGAATATAAGTAATTGATGTTCTAAGGTGATCATTATAAGATATGATTTAAGCATGCAGTTAACAGTTAATGGAAGTGCAGAAATGAAGTCTAGAGTTCAGAAAACTCTTCAAATGGAACACCTAAATTTTAAGAGACTGGAAAGTGTAACATAAAAATGCAAAAGGGACAGGGTATTATAAATGAATGAATAAGCAAAAGATCTAAATAATTAATAGGTTACAGTATATGAAATAAACAATTCCTCAGAAGTTTTTAAATTTGGAACACCCATTTGTGTACTTTAATCTTGACAAAAATAGTGCCTTCAGGATATTTGCTTAGGAAGAGATCCTATTCTGGCTTTCCTTGATAAGAAAAGAGCATTACTAGCCAATATGGACTAGTTAGGGAATGACAAATACAGGCAGTTACCTCAATGCCTTTACTTGCAGGAGGAAAACGACAGAGTGATGAGATGACGAAGGTAGAGTGTCACTGTCATGGAAATTCCTTTCCAGCAACTGTGCGTTAGAGACATGGAACTGAGACCAGTAATAGCGTTTACTCCAATTATTACCACCTTTTGCCATTACCTAAAAATCAGAACTGTTTTCAGATGATTCTTGAAAGTTCCTACTGCATGTGGTGCACACACCAATAATCCCAGCACTCAGGAGGCTGAGACAGGAAGATTGTCATGAGTTTGAGTTTGAGGCCAGCCTGGGCTACATAGTGAGTTCAAGGCAAGTCTGAACTGCATAGCAAGACTCCTTCTCAAAAAAAAAAAAAAAAAAAAAAAGGAAAATTCTTCCTTGGTTGGTGTAGAGTGAGGAAGGAGACATGCTAGTGGAGCGCACACAAGATATCTAAACAGTCAAATCAATCAAAAGATCTAGTATTATGGATTGAAATTATCCCTTAAAATTTATATGATGGAATCCTAAGCCACTATCTAAGAAAATCACTGCTTTTCAAGACAGAGCTAAAAATTAGGTCAGTTTAAGTGGGCCTTAATCTAACGTGATTGGTACTCTTGTAAGAACATATTAGGACAAATACAAAAAGAGAAGAACATGTGACAACAAGGAGAGAAAAATGGTCACCCATTAACTAAAGAAGGAGACTTCAGATATGATAAACCCTCCTAATACCTTGATCTTGAACTTCTACTTTTCAGAACTAGGAGAAAGTAAATTTCTGTTATTTAAGCCATTCATTCTATTATGCTATTTTTGCAGTAAACAAGCACACTTAGCAAGATCTAAAAAAGATCTTAATATAGTTTTACTAATCCCAATAGAAGAAAAGGAGATAGGCTAATCCCTGAAATTAATAACATCGGTTGGCTCCAAAGGTTCATTCTATGTCTTCACATTGACTTACATGTGGTAGAAAAGAATGGCAACTAATTTTAAGAGCAAAATGACACAGGAAACAGCCTGCTAAGGCAGGTGATTTCTTGCACCTGCTAATGCCGACACTAGAAAATACACATCTTGTAGAAGTTAAAGTTCAGGGTGAGGTAAATGTTTTGTGTATGAAAGTTATTAATGTAAGAGACTAGAAAACACATTTTCATGTGGAGAACTAGATGTCTGGGAGGGAGAGACCCAGGGGAGTTGGATAAGAAAGATGAGGCCTAATGCTGAGGGAGAAAAAGAGAGAGAGGTGGAGTCAGTTTGCTAGGGCTTTGCAGCTTGCCCAGCCCACATCATTTATCCTAAGAAATGTCTTGGTATGATTAGATTTAGTTTCAAGATGAAAGAAAAGCACTGCACCAGTTCACAAATTTGATGTAGGCAAAAATAGAGACTACTCTGAACTCCCTTGGGTCTAAAGTGCAACTAGGCCCCCATGGTCCAGATTATCTGAGAGGGGTATAGGGATTACACAGTAGTTTAGTGAAGCCTTGGATTGGCCAGGAAGTGAAGGATTCAGCAATTTGGTGAAAACCAGTTAACTAAGTTTTAACGTGTTTTAACATGAATATCAGACCTAAATTCTCAGGTTAGATTCGGACTTTGGCTATAAATGTCGGTGTGGAAGCCAAATATCTTTTCACAAGTTAAATTCATCCTGTAAAAGTAGTTAATGTGCCAAGACAAGCACAAACACTGAAAAGGCACCCAGCATTTGGAGGCAGATAAAGTCAATGGACCCTGATCAGGATCATTTCCAGAATATCAGGCCCTGATCTCTGGTGGTCTAGGGTTTATATAGGATAAACAAGCAGGAAGTACAGAGGCAGAATGGCTTGTTAATTGGATATTGGTTTACATAATGTGCCTCAAAGTGATCAGCAGTTTCTAAGGAACAAAAGTGACAGGAACTGTAACCAGAACTATCACCTGGGTAACTAAGAAAATGAAGTATACTGGTGGCAGGGAGGGGTCATTTTCTGTTACGAACGGAGGCCACATGGAGATTCCCCATAGTATGCCACTCTCCTGGAGCAGGTCTTACAGAACTCAGTGGCTAGTAAGTATCACAAGAGATAATACTTTTGCTGACATAAAATACATTTTATCCTTCCACTCTTCCTTGTCCTAAAAAAAAAAAAAAAAAATTTAAAAAGAAAGAAAAAATAAAACTTTGTGCAGTATTGAAGGAAAACACATTATTATTTTGTTAATAATCTTTTCAGAATTATAACATGCACCATTTTTTTTACTGTAGAGTTCTGTACTACCTTGGGGTGGTGGCTGCTGTCGGGGGACATTAGTGGTGATTCCCAGAGAAAGCAGTCTGCATTGGAGCAATAGTGACATCTGCATATCAGTGGTGACTTCCTGCACTACTGGGCCTTCTATGTTCTTCAAAGAATCAGTGACTGTCAGCAGGAGAATAAGATGACAGGGCAGATATGACAGAGCAGAGCTATTGAAAATGGGAGTGTGGTCTATAGATACAGTATTTAACTTCACGAGGTGCTCAGAAGTGTGAACTTGCCATCCCTGTACATCCTGGGGAAGCAGCAGTGGTAGAATAAGTGGACTATAAATCAGAGGAGTAAGTCATCATGCCCAGTGGGAAGGAATTGGTTTGGAGCAAGTGTGAACTCTCTCTAGAACTTGTGGAAATAGTTGGTGAGGTTGCCCATGTGAGGGCACAAAGCAGTGCAATTCAAGTTACTATGTTCATGTGGTCTCATTTACTTTCATAGGCAAGAATGGCCAGGGGAAATTTTGGTTCCATTGTTCATCGGGGGTGCTTCTGACTCTTAAAGAAGACGAGTGACACAATGAAAGTAGTGTTTTAGGAAGACTAAATTCCAATTTAAGAGGGAAGAGATGACTTTAGTGGTAGGAAAACATTAGCTACATTCTTTAAAAATTGAGGAAATTTC